>OMLB01042170.1:4423-15937 GCA_900302555.1 Myripristis jacobus
CTCCAACATGGAGGAACGGGCCGGGCGTTTTGAGGCTCTGGCCAGTTTTGCCTCTGTTTCGGCTGCTGCCCAGCTTACTCACTGCAGCACTAACAGACACTAATAAAATACAAATTCATATGCACACACACACATGCTCACATTCACCGTTTACACCTACATACACACACACACACACAAAGAGGAATGTGCACACTCAAGCACAAATGGACGCTCTTTGGAAAAAAAAAATAAAAAAAAAAAAACAGAAGATGGAGGATGCTGCCAGAAAGAAAACTGGGTGGTTTGTACTTTGGGGTTTGTGACGCCTCTTCAAACACAACAAGCCAACCAACAGTAGTACCTCATGTAGCTCCGGTGTATGAATGTGTGTGTGTGTGTGTGTGTGTGTGTGTGTGTGTGTGCATGTGTGTGTGTCTCTTACTGGCTCTCCGTTGGGCCCGGCTGAACCCTCCCTCCCCTGCTCTCCACGGAGTCCTGGCTCCCCCTGGCAAGGAAAAATGACAAATGAATAAACGCACTACATACCTGAAAGTCTTGAGGACAATGACAACAGACAAGTGAGGCGCACTGAGCCACAAAGTTAGATTGAAATTAACCTTTTTGTTCAATTTCAGTTCAGGTTCAGGGGTCCGACTGAAATGTGCCATCAAAGGCAAGAGACAGGAGCAGTGGGAACTTTTGGATTCACAGTCTGACTTAAGTTAAATGTCAATATTTGATAATTTAATTGCTCAAAGGTGACCATAACACAGCAGCAGGGGGTTCAAAGGGCTGTGCATCTATACCGCTCAATCCACCGTTGCTGTGATGAGGGCGACCAGATGTCATGAAAAATTCCAAGCAGCTGTCCCGAATTGTGTCCCGCTTGTCCTGGAAATTACACTAAACCAGAGTTTTTACTACTTATAGGCCTAATAAACCCTTAAACACTGATTGCTGTGAAACATTATGCTGGTGTTGCCCACAGATGGACGCTGTTACGCCTGTAGCCTCCATGGATTGTAGTTTTTCTCAGCCGTGTCCAACACTGCCGCAAAACTGATGAACAACAGGGACACAAAGTTATGACGTAGAGTTAAAACATTTGTGGAGGGAAATTATACCTAGCCAATTATATCTAGCCAAAAAGACCAAAAATGTTCCTGCAGGTACCGGGAGGAGTAGGGAGGGAAACACCCGTGCATCGCTGCTGCCTTACGGGATCCAAACAAAGCATTTTGCACGGCCTGCATGACACAATTTGGGATTTCGCACCGAGTGGAGGCAGACGTCAAACTACAAGCAACACACAGCCGACGGTGTGATTGTACAAACATGTTGGTGAGACGGTGAACGTAATGATTTGCACATTGTTACATTCAACACGGTCATCGTGTGTGACTTTTTCCTCATGACAGACAGTTGACTTCATGCTCATGGACAACATAATAAATTTTAGTGCTGAGTTTTGACTTTCTCGTGTTTTACAGTTACTGCTACTGTTCATCGACACTGGATGTAAGGCGCTGGAGGCCACGCCCACCTTGGACACGTGACCACGCCCATTCTCATCTGGTCACCCTACCGTGCCGCCGTTTCAAAATAGCCAAACCGGTCTGGTCGCTTTGTTTTGATTCGCCTATTGTGGAAGCGCTAATCTGCAGTTCTGGTGTTAATTAGAGCCTGACTGATACAACCGGGTGGCTGATATTGGTCTATTAGAGAAATATCAGCGTATATGTTGTCCGATATGTGCTCTAGAGATACAGAAAAAGATGGTTTGGGTAATTTAGAAATATTATTATTAATTAATTATAAATATTTGATCCTTTTTCTTAATTCAAGTTTTTCTATTTGCGTGTTTTTTTGTTCATAGTATTTATAATTATTGAATTCCTGGTAAGTTTATTTGGCATCAGTGCAATGATGTCATTCTGGGTATCCTGTCTACATTATATATCTGTGTCACAAATGTTTGCTTTGGTGGATCATAGCAAAAAAAAAATGGGTTTAGGTATATATAAAGTGATATATCGATATTGGAATTTTTTTTACTCTCTAATATCGGTGTTGACATCGACCCCAAAAATTCAGTATTGCAATAATGTTATCATCATGAACTAACCACATACAATCAGCTTTTACATTTGATGCTCTGGAAAGACGTACATGCTGCATCTCGCTCCCCTTCGTCCAACTCTTAGACAAACACTGCTACTGCTTTCTCATTTGCTCTTAGCCTATGTGTTAATATCTGTCAAACAATATATATACTAACTCAAAAAAGGTTGTTGCTGTTAATAGCGCAGCATTATGACTTGCTGTAGCCTAATCTGGAAATATATTTGTCTTGTTTCACATGGCTGATGCTTGGCCTGACACTACTTATAGCTGCTTTAAACATACACTGTGTGTTCACCTAACCTGTGTTGTGTCTTAAAAAATATCATCTAAATATCATAGGTGAAATAATTATAACTCCTGTACTATTGACTCTGTATGCAGATGCTGACAGGTGTAGCCACTAGATGGTGCTAAAGTGCCATAAAATTACATAATGTACCTTTAAGCGCATTTTATTTCCCCCGGGATAATTCAGTTCAATTCAAGTTTGTAAACCACGATTTGTGTCAGGCATTTGATTCAGTGCTTTAAGCAATGAAATGTTACCCATTCAGAAAAAGTAAAACTAAGCTAAAGTAAGACTTTTTCCTCTGAAATCTGGGAAAGTATTTATCACAAAAAACATTTGAGTTTAGAGTCCAAATTTCCCGCTGCTGCCAAACGACGAGGCATTCGAAAAGAAACCTTTATCAAACCTTCATCAAAAGGAGTAACTACGCTCTTCCTCTCCTCCACCTCCTAATCCTCATCATCACTTACTGGATCTCCTCTTGGACCCCTGTTGCCACGGGAACCTTGCTCGCCCTTTTCTCCAGCCAGCCCCTGTTGGGGAGTAGAGAGATGTTAACACACACTTTAACAACACACACATTCACACAATGTCTGAATAAATCCTATTTACTCTTTCTCCACGAGTTCCATCCGGTCCAGGTGCGCCCTGAAACACACAAACACACACACACACACGCGATATTAGATATGACATTGTGGAGTTCTCTGGCATATTTATCACAATACTGGGGTAGAATTACTTACATCATCACCGCGCTCTCCTTTGTCCCCATTGGCTCCACGAGGGCCCCGGTCACCCTGTCAGAGCACACAGTATCACACATACATCACACAGAGAAACAAAGGCTGATGTAATTATCTGGGTCGTAAGTCTAGTAACTTTTTTAGGCTGTAAATTAGTATTTCTTCCACTTGGATTTTGGTCCAAAACCCCAATGGCAGATATGAAAAGGGTTTGCAAGGAATGGCAAAACTGTTGCAAGCTGTATGGCCAAGCATGTGTAATATATTTCCTGTTGTCACATGAAACCCTCATTACTCTAACTGTGATGATTTTTATGTTTTTATGTCTCCAAACCCACAGGTTGATGTGAAAATGCATTGTCATCGAGCTAAAAACAAGGCTGTTTTTTCTTACTTCCTGAGAAGTTGACATTTTGGAGACACAAGGTTTCCATCTGACAGCGGTGGTCCATAAATTTCCCACACATCTCAGTTTTGTCTTGTTTCTCTTCAACATACCTTAGGGCCCAGTGGGCCAAAGTTTCCGGGCCTTCCTGGTTCGCCGTCGCTTCCAGAATCTCCCTGGAACGAGCACACAAAGTCTCACTGCTTGGAGGAAAAAGGCTTTGACAGTCTTTGACAGCACAGCAAGTATTTTTAAATCTTACTTTTTCTCCTTTTTGTCCATAAGGACCGGGGTCTCCCTTTGGACCGAGATCTCCTTGCAGGCCCTGGAAGCAGAAAACACATGCAGTTTCACTACATGATGGCAAGCAGACCAAGCCACAACGCTGGCTCCTCCAGGCCGCTGTGCTTGTGTGTGTATTTGCCTGACTGTATGTGTCTGTTTACAGTATGACTGTATGGTTTCATTTAAACAATCTGTCTGGGGAGAATGTAAACAGAGTGGTGATTAAAGAGCCGAGGGCCTTGGTCCCCCTGCCCTCGGGACTCCAGACGCAAGACTACATGCACCAAGACTGACGCTCCAAACATACGACTTCGGCTAATAGCTAATCTGTAAACAACGTGTGGTTGAGCCACAGACACAACTAGAAATGCTAGACTAATGTGTGTGTCAGCAGAAATAAAGAGACAGAAATAGGAATAAAAAGAAAGCGTCTGTGTAAGTGTCATTGTTTGGGAGTTTCTGGGACTTTTACAATCCTAAAAGGCAGAAAACATGACGACGATCTCAGGGAATACGATAACATCTCTTGACGCGCTTCCATCTGGTCATGATTCAAACAGTCTGCAATGTGAGACGTCAGCGTGAACAAGCCTCGGGTCGCGGCTTCAGTGTAAGAGTGGGATTAGTCTGAGATTAAAATGCACAACTCACGTCTGACCCAGGGGCGCCTTTACAGCCGGGAAGACCGGGGAAACCAGCTTCACCCTAATGAGGAAAACAAAATAAAATAAATAAGACAATAACCTCAACAGCCTCTCTGCATCCGGTCCAGCTGCCAGACCTGGAGGAGATTGGATGCTGGGATGTGTGACTCACCTTACGTCCATCGATTCCGTCGGTTCCCCGCTGACCTTTGTCTCCCTGAGAAAGAGGAACAGATCAGAGGAGAGACAGACAAATAGAGAGAGACAGCGAACAGGACAGAGGGAAGTGATGAGAGAGGAAAATAATCATTAGATTTCAGGGCAGCCATGACGGGACAGCATCCACCTGAGGATCAGACGGCAAACTGCTTACCTTGTAGCCTTTGTGTCCTCTTTCTCCCTGTAGCAAACAAAGGAGAGATCGATCAGCCATGTTCAACTCACATCACAAAATACTATTACCACGTTAAATATAATTCCAAAGTTGAAAATATACGTTTTGCATGTGTGCGATCTGTCAGTACCTTGTCGCCTCTGACACCGCGGTCTCCCTGGAAACAGAAACATGAAGAGTTAACATCATTTTATGCAATATGGTAGGAAATAAGACACTCTGACTCCTTGTCAGCGATCATCATAAAGCAAACAAACATCAGACATGAATTTAAACCTCTTCAACTCTGCTGCAGCCATGGGTTGATTTGTCATTGTTGTGCAGCCGGGCTGTATTTCAACCCACAGCCCATTCTTTAAATTCAAGTGACGATCCCAAGGTTTCCAAGGATACCAGATATGACCTGCTAAATTACAAGGAAATGTGTCTAAAATGTAATTCTGTAGCCATAAAAAACACCTTAGACTTGAATATTTCCTTCAATCTAAGAGTGACGTAGCTTCACGGGAGCGCTGCAACCAGCACATACAGAATATGGATGTGATTTTGTCGTGCAACATGTACGAGTATTTCCTCTAAAACTGAAGGTACCAAGGGGGAAATTTAAGGGAAAAACAGAGTTCTCAACGTTTAAGGTCCTATCCTCATATAATGATAACATCTGTTTGATAATTTTTGCTATGATGCATTACATAAATCCAGATAAAGGTTTATCTCAGTCAAAAAAGAATGGACAGATTTGATTCAGCGAATAAAAGGTGGTAAAGTGGGTTAAGGTTGATTTACCCTCCACTATAAACCGCTGATTACATGCAGTGATGTAAAACCATACACTTTTGTGTCAGAATTGATTATCCACAGCCCTCTTAAGTGCCCTCTTAAATTGTTGCCATTTGAATGCAACTGATTGTGTTGACCCTTTTGGTCTCTGGTGAAGAGAGTTATACCTTCATTCCACGGTAACCAACAGGACCAGGATCTCCAATGCTGCCCTGTAACACAAAGAGAGAAGTGAGGATTACATCATCCAAATGACTTGTATATTAAGCCACTTAAACTCATAATGTAGTCAAGTTGTCACACTGTTTGGGTAAATCTAAAGAGATCTCTTGCATCCATTTGTGTGTGTGTGAGTGAGTGTGTGTGTGTGTTTGGCAGGTTGTATGGGAGCTACTTACAATGTCTCCAATATCTCCTTTCTCTCCTGGCATTCCTGGTCTACCTGTCTCTCCCTGTAGAGGTAAAACACACCAAAGGCGGGTTAAAGGTTTGAATGGTGCAGTGCTGTATGCATTCATCCACTTGGTGCTCTCAATCTTCCTTTGAACCATGCATGATCCACGTGAAACAAACAAACAAAAAAAACAAAACAAACTAAATTATATTTATGTGATAATCTCCCACCCTTGATCCAAGCTCTCCTTCTGGTCCTTTAGGGCCTCCTGGAGCCTGCAGACAAAACACAATCAGTGATGTAATTTCTCAAAAAAAAACATAAACCCTAAAAAAACATTTGAGCTATCATAAAGGATACTTACATTGCAGTCGAAAGAGCAACACTGAAAAAAAACAAGAGAAGGAGTATTATGAAAACCTTAAACGGGGTTTCAGGTGGAATATGGTCACAGTATTATCATCAGTTAAGAACAGTTAAGAATTACAATGACCACATGTAAATGGTCCTGGGCAACTCGGAAAATAATGTCAAATGAGCTGGTCTTGTAAAAATTCCAATATAAGGCTCTGTATAATCATATAAATGTGTTGTCTTCTGGCCACAAAGCCACACACAAGTTTTTTTCTTGAATAAAATTGCTTAAATTGATACCATCCACTGGCAAACTGCAAGACGAGGTCCTGCATCCAACAATGTCTGGACTTTCACTGTTTGCATTTTCCTTTAAATTCAACTGTAGAAAGGAATGATACACAAAAAAACTGAAATTGGTTTTCTTTCAAACATTACTCAAGAAGACGTACCACATCCTTTGTCTCGTTCGTCTGGAAAAGAGAAGAGAGAACGCAGGTTAGCTTCATTTCAAAAATGTTTAATTCATGCAAAAAAATGTGAGCAGAGGAGAGGAGAGGAAACATACGATCATATCGATGATGGTGCGAATGGTTCCGATCTTGGTGGATCTGGATTCGTCTGCGGCGGTGAAGTTTTGTCTGTAGTTATGGTCTGTGGCAATGACGGACAATCTGGTGTCCTGGTGAGTCAGAGGACACAAATATTAACATCCAAAAGCCCAAAAGCTTATCTCTAAACACTTATCTCTAAACACAGATATTATCTTCACTTCCCAGATTACCATGTACACAAAGAGCACCACAGTGACTCACTTCATCCTTTTAGACTATTTTCAGGCCAAGTTGTTGAGTCAAGTTGAAAATTTGGTGACCTATCCCTTTTTTATCAGAGTCCTGGCAGCGGGCCCTGTGAGCTGCTGTTGCTTCTCAGTGGCTGACCAGACAAACACACCATACTGCACGTTTCAAAATATGATTTACAAACCGAGTGTCATCTCTTAATCTGTGTGTACGTGGATACATGCAAACACGCTTTTTGAGAGACTGTATTGCCTCTACAAGATTCATAAGGAAACGCATGTCGAGTAGATACTGTAATTGTGATATAATTAACAATTTCATTTGGAACGATATTTTTGCGTTGGAATTTTAAATATCGCCGATAAAACCATCAAAATGATGATGGTGTGATTTTTCTTCAGGACTCTGTGCCAAACCAGCATGTTCTCTTACATTTTACCTTTATTAAAATCTCTCTACACGCAAAAATGTGCTGCCTGACCTTGTCTATAGAGACCATAGAGTTTGTCACTAGAGAGGTGTTTTCACATTCCTCTGCTGAAAATGGAGGTGTGTGTGTGCACGCCCCTAAAATCTAGGGATTCATAATTGCAGCTCCTGTGAGTTAGATATTACACTTGGTGGAGTGGGCGTGGTTATACATCTGTGTGAGTGTGTGTGTGTGTATGTGTGCGTTATACCTCCTGGTCAGGTGAGATAGCCACAGCAAACACTTTAACCCCGTGTTGCCTGGCTTCGTTGGCAGCCTCCTGCACGCCTCCACATGGCTCCTTGTAACCAGTGATCGGATGCCCGTCGGTCACCACCACAATGTACTTGTTCTCATGGTAGTGGGAACCCCTGCACACAACAACAGGTATTGTCAATCTTCACTATAGCTGATCTGCCAGTGTGTGTGTGTGTGTGTGTTAGAGAGTGTTTGTGTGTTAACATTACCCTACGAGCAGCTCGGCGAGGCCTCTCTTGATGGCACAGTCGGTGTGTGTGCCCTTGCCGATGTATTTGATGGTGTCGATATCATTCTTCAGTGGCTGGCGCTCCGTGGTGATATCGCTCAGCTTTCGCACGAGGATGACCTCGTCACTGTAGTGCAGCGCTCCCGAGTTCCACGTCAGGTAGCGGTCACATGGGTGGCGCCTGGGTGGATGACGTGGCAAACATAGGATGATGATCATTCAACACCACAATCATCAGGTGAACAGTGGGCACATAGGGCCTGGTTTTAATTCAATATGATCATTTATCACCTGTCAGTAGAATCATAGCATGATGACATGATAATCTGAGGAAATGGCTGCTGTCTAAATGATGATAACAAATTTGGACATGAAACATTCCTAGAAATATTATTTGACAGCTTCAATTTTGTCACACAATACCCCTGACATTACTATTACACTACTATTCCATTCAAAAGGACAAACATTTATTTTATTATTTAACATGTGATCTTGCATACATGAGTTATATTGTGATATAAACTGTTACTGAGAAAAAAAAAATTCTCGTGGGTATCCTGACATTGATTTCACCTGTATCACCCATCCCAAGGTGAGCAGCATATAGTTGTACAGATGAGTGGAGTAACCAGGCCCAAAGCAAGCCACGCCCCTCCCAGAGTGTGTGTGTGTGTGTGTGTATGTTTGTGTGTGTGTCTCTCACATGTCTTTAAGTTCATCTATGAAGAGCTTGGTGAAATCTTTGATCTGGTCGATGTAAAAGTTGGGAGGTTTCTGCCTGAGGGCAACACTCTCTGATGTATCCAGCACGAAGAAAAGGTCAACAGGACACTCTGTTCACAAAAAGAGGGAAAAAATGGCTGAAGATGCTTCCTGAGTTTGCCAGCCAATTTATTCATCACCATCCATCCTCAATCATCCATCCTGCTCCCACACCACTAAGCAGTGGCACACAAAATGATGAAATCAGTGGGGGAAGGACAATGTACATATCTCACAATATGATTAAATATACAAGACAGGGTTAATGATTCAACACAACCACAATACAATGTAATAAACAAAAGCTCCATGACAACAAAGCATAACTGTGCAGAATTATGTTTATATCAGAGTTATAAATCTTTGTAGCAGAGCCACTGGGTTGCTAAAAATGTAAACAATTTAGAAATGCTGCTATTACACAGTGTAAATAATATATCCTCAAAAGAGAGCCTTTGAAAATGTCACTGGTCACCTATCTCATTTGCGATTACTAACCCAGAGCAAAATGTGGCTGATATCATGATTCATTTTCAGCTCCACAATATGTGCTGTCACAGTACTGCACTGCAGTATATTGGACTTTGATAGATCCCAACCATTCAATGAATCAAAGAACTAGTAAATGCACTGTTGCATGATCCATCCGTCCATACATGCATCCCAGTGCTACCAATAAAGTTTCCAGTACTGGAGCACTGGAGGCCTACAGGCCAACATGATGACCAGCCTGGCAGCCACAGGCACCAGGTTGACTGAAGCTAAAAGTCCCATCCATCCTCACACAGGTAAGAGTGAAAGCAGGTGGAGGCCTACAGCTGTGTGTACCCACAACATGGCTGTCTCCCTCTGTGTCTGTAACCCATCACAGCTGCACAGGCAGACGAGCAGGCCTGAGACTCTCTCAGCTGCTTTGCTTCTTTTCTAAACTCAACAGTTTGGTGTCTGCAGCACTGAGGGGGAAACACTAACACTATAGCTGAAACTTTCCAATCAGCAGTTGGCCTAAGCTTTTATATTTGTGACCAACATGACTGGACCGAACCGGGGCCTGGTCACAGCGGACGAGGCTCCTATCATCTGACCTCATCTGCTGTCGATATCGCATCTCTGCTGTTGTTTCCGAGGGCGCATCAGGCTGGCTGGGAGCGGTGTTTCACCAAATGAGACTAAACATCTGCACTGTTTCCTGTAGCAACATCAACTCAGCGTGCCAAGTTGCATTCACACACACTGAGAGACCAGCACACCCGATTTAATTTTTCATACGAGCTGCACTTCTCTGGAAAGCAGAGTAGACCTTGATCGCAAACTTACCCGCAAACCTGGGTCGTTGGACCTGCGTTTGCGCTCCAGTCAGGACGCACAGCAGCGCAAGGAGAACTCCGAGAGTCTCCATGGTGGAACTGAAACAAAAAAAAAACTACCAAAAAATTAAAAACAACTACGACACCCCTACCCCGAAAAGACACCGAACCTCTCCGACCCCAAACCCAGTGCCTCTAAACCAATTTGGCGAACTTTTGGTAATCCAGCGCTCCGGCTGCAGTTCGTCCGGGCTTGAAACCAGGAGCGCGCAGAGGAGGACCACTGCACAGCGCGCGGCGGAGGAGGGAGGAGGAGTTCACGCGCTTCTTGGGGCGAGGAGCCGTCCAGAGCGCGCATGGGCCAAGAGAGAAGAAGTTTAATCAAAATCGTGCGCGCTTCCTTACAAGGGCCCCAGAGGGAGAGCGCCCATGCAAACACAGGAATAAACAATACAAACTGTAAAACAGGGCGCACACGATATGCAGGAAACATTTAATATGCAATTTGTCTCTTTTTTGGCGACAAAGACGGTGCTTGGAAAAACTTGACTTTTTTTCATGATTTTATATAACTTGTATGAGCCAGAGCAAGTATGCTCATTTGTGTTTTTCGAGCACTGTTACAGATACAGGCGAAAGATGCAGAAAATCAAGAGCCGCGACACTAAACTCTTGCACACTGGTTTAATTTGATCGGTACGCGGGCTTAATGATGAACAGCTGACAAACATCTTGCACACATTGCGCATTCTCTCTCTGTAAATGTCTCCCTCCTTCATTGGAAGCGGGGAGGCTGGAGTTTCGACACATCTGGTACACTTCAGCGTCCAGACCTGACCTGAACATAAAAGCAAAGGCATAGGCTGCGGAGAGGAGGGGGCGTCGGGGGGAGGTGGAGATGGATGTTCTTGGCGCTGCGTCCTCTCTTAGGCAGCAGTTTTGTCGAGGCTGGGAAGGAGCCACAGTGCCATCTAGTGGCCGTGCGCCTGAGGAGAGCTGGAGAGGGCTTTGGAAAAGAAAGAAAGAGAGAGAAAGAGAGAAAGAGGGGAAATGGGGGAGCCGGCTGGGAGGCACTACTGCCACAGAGGTGTAGGCGAGTGTGATGGACTGTTCATTTGGCAGCATGTTGATGGGGGTGGATGTTGCACGGTTGCCATGTACACATATACTTGTGTGTGTGTGTGTGTGTGTGTGTGTGAGACTGTGAGACTGCGGGGAAGGTCTGGCCTGGACTCAGAGTTTCCACTGAGATCACTGTTTTAGGGAGAAAAAGTCACTTGGAGCACATGGGGAGGCAGAGCGAAGG
>OMLB01042172.1:1497-11753 GCA_900302555.1 Myripristis jacobus
GAGCACACACACACACACACACACACACACACACACACACACAAGACAGGGAGAGAGGCCAATTAATCCACACCTAAAAAGCTGTCTGGCGTCACACAGAGCTGGCTTCTCCTGAAAGCACTGGAAAAGTGTCTAAAAATACATTTTTCCCACATGCACTGTGCCATATAAAATATTTATAGTGAGCCCCAGTCTGTCAAAGACGCTGCTTAGAGAGAGAGAGAGAGAGAGAGAGAGAGAGAGAGAGAGAGAGAGAGAGAGAGAGAGAGAGAGAGATGAGCTGCCATAGCCTGCTCCCTCCAGCTCAGCGCCAGAGCTTACATAACAGCACACTGCAGTTTGAAAGAGAACAGGAGCTTCACACTCCCTATCTGTATTTAACACACACACACACGCACACACACACACGGACATGAGCACATCCACACACTCATATACAGTGAGAGGGACCGATAGGAAGAGAGCCAGCACTGACTGTATGATGCGTCCTTTCTCCGGGAGTCTATATTTATCAGCCCTTTTTACACTTTACAACTATCAGCGACTACACACATCCCCGATTCTGCCAAGTTTTTGAATTACCGAGGTGTAGCATAGCAGGCCAACAGTACCGGTAAAGAGAGACGCGTTAAAGAAATGCAATTGAATTTGGACAGCATCAGTACTGTTGATAATTAGGCTGACTAATGGAGGGCTTTTCATGTGACTGGATCGCCTGTTAGAATGAGCTTTTTTTTCTTTTGCAAAACAGAGAGACACAGACACAGAGCAACAGGTGGTGATTAAGTAACAACAGCTGGTGAACATGGATAAATGCAGAAATCTGTACCAACTGATATCGGGAGTGTGGATGGTGGTGATGAAGAGATGGACGGGACTCTTACAGAGAAACAAACGTGCAGTGTAGCCGCCCGGTCGAGAAAGAACGTGAAGCGGGTGCAGCGGATGGGTGGCTTTAGCTGGTTTAACGGAGATCTTATCATGTATGTGGCTAATGTCGTAGATGCAAAAGTTAATGCCATGTGTTTGTGAAAAATTGGAACCCACCTCCCCCACATGAGGTCCCAAACCCTCCTACAGTTCCTCACATCTTCATGCATGCTCGTGTTTGTGGCTCTGACCGATGGGACTGCCCATTGGTCTGAAGGCCCCATTCTTCCAAAACCTCAGTGGTCTGAAAAACGTCCACTTCTTAAAGTTGGTTAAGTTTCTGCAGGGGTTTCCTCGGGTTAAGGTTGGGGTGAACAGGGGCGGATGCATTTCTCAGCAGGACAGCAAAACACCGGCAGTCACTGAGCTCCAGCAGCTCCACAGTGTGTATTTTTGGAGTAATAGGCGTTTGTTTTCGGGATAACGGCCCGTCACACTAATGGGCTTTCAGTCCGATGGGACATTTTTTGGACTATTGGGGTTTAAGTATAATTGGCCGTCAGACCAATGGCATGGCACCACTCTGATGCTGATGCAATGGGGGAATTACATTTAGTGAGCCGGTTCCCTTCTCCTCTGTTCTGTGGCGACAGTGAGTATCACAGTTATTGTATTGCATGCACAGCATTAAGGCTAATTTCTGCTCAGCATTAAATATGGATACAGATAGACCCTTACACAGAGAGCCTTTTGTCTGCCTTCTGCATTCATTTCATCTGCACTTGTGCGCGGTCTCAGAGAGCCCACGGATAAGGACAAAATGGAGCAGCACCGCCGGAAATGGTGGGGACACTGGAGCCAGTAGTTCAAGCGAGACCAGTTTATGAGCCAGTCATGAAGAAGAAATTAGTCTCGCTGGTAATATCACAGATGAGTTCTCCGTCCTCCTGGTCGTGGTGTGTTTAATGACCTCGCAGGCCACCGCCGTCTACAACGCCGCCTCCGCTTCTGCCTCTCTGTAGCAGGAACGTTATTACGAGCTCCTCCGCCGCCACCGTGTTGTCAGAAAATTTTGTCTCTGAGCTGCTCTCGTGGATTTATTGCTTAGCATCTACGCCAACGTAAAAGACGCATGGACGCATGTGGGCAGTGACGGTTACGTCGTTGGAAATGGGCATTTTCATACGTAAGGGAAGCATAAACGAGCCCTTAGCACACACAGCATGTTTGCAATGGCACAGCTGCAGCAAATGCACACTCAACGACAGAGAGCCTTTCATAAATCACCAAGCATGAATTTATTCAACCACATAACACGATTAACCACTCTTCATTAACTACTATGCGTTTCATGGACTCAAATCAAAGTGAAAACTGAAGATATGCTGCGGTCTCAGTGCAACATCAGTTTTTACAACACACAAAATTGACCAAAAACGATATCATTTTGGGAACTTTGGTGCTTATTTGGGTAATTATTAATTGTCCTGCTTGAAATTCAATAAAAATAGCTTGATGACCAGTTAGTAGTTGACGGGCTGCTTAGCTAATAAGCGACAGCAGCCATGTGAGCTGAGTCCTGGTTGAGTTAGCTCCTCTTGTAATTACTACAGACACATTCTGGCTGGAGGAGTTTCTGGCTCCATTGTGGCATAAAAATGTTGAGCTGCGGCCACCAGCGACTTGGCGACCGCCACCCAGAGTATCTGCCATCCATTTATCAAAACATACTGAGCAAACCCTGCTTTTGTGACTGTTGAGAGCTCCTTAATGTCAGTTTTTAGTCACGCGCACACGCATCTCAGTCCCTCACACAGAAACGCACGCATGCTCATGTGTCCAAATCCCCACACACACACACACGTGCCCACAGCCCACACGATCCATACATCTGTGGATCAAGAGGGAAAACAAATTCATTATTTAACACCATGTTTCCAAGCCGTACGGCGGTATGTTGGCCACTGATGCATTATGTATGCGGGCTATAGACTGAAATCGCATCTCCACTCCACTTTCAAAAATCCGGGCTCTTCCAGCGCTCCACTTTCGCACACAGCAGGCCTCAGGAACCTTCATCTCATTGCTGCGGCGACGCCATCGTCTAACAGTTTCTTTTTCAAATCATTTCTTTTGAAGATAAATGTTTTTCAGCTCCCACTCAAGCTGAAAGCTCCTGTGTTATGCTTCTCGAGATAGGATCGTTATATATAGTCCCGTGGGAAATGGCATGATCAACAGCTAATATATCATCCATAATCCATATCATCAATGCAAAAGCAGCTAGAGCAGTTTACGTGTTATTGAAGAAGGCGATATGCATTGCAGAGTGACTTATGTATGGAGATGGAGGGGGATCAATAATTCAACGGTGGCTTTTTAATGGTTTTCCTCCAGAGATTTCTGGGCCACTGGTTTTTCTTCCGAGACCCTTTTACTGTCTCTTACCGCCTCCAGTGATCCTCTTGACATTACCTCGTTCACCTATAGAAGCTTTTCCGAGTGTGTGAGAGGGCGACTTGTGTGCGAGCACGCGCCTGAGAGTGTGTGTGTGTGTGTGTGCGTCTGTGTGTGAGCGTCCTTGGCTCAGCTCGGGCCGAGGCTGGGCTCCCATTGAGCATTCTGGGAAATCTCCTCTGCTGTGTGGGCCTGCGAGGATGGAGCCAACGAAACGGGAGGCTCACAAATCACATTTCGTCTAATGAAGCTAATACAATTCAGATGGAGAGGCGAAGTGAACTCTCCTCTCTGCGCCGCACGACCTTATCTCGCTATCTGGTTTCCTTGCTCTTGGTCTCCAGCAAAATCCTCCTGTGTGGTTCACTGTGCTTTCCCCAGAGAGGGCATTCCTGTATTCCAGCAGTGCCTCCAATAATGACATGTTGGACACTTAAACATGTAGAAATCTCCATCTTAGCAAGTCATTTAGTCTCACATTCAATGTTAAAAATCTGTTTGTTTGTTTTTTCTTAAACAGAGGATAAATCAGCCTTATTTCCGATGCTAATCAACTTGAATTTCCTTAAATCAAGTGTCATTTTCTTGATCCTAGTGGGTCGATCTGCCTTATTCTGCCTTGTTTCAACACATTTATGCTTGTTCCTAGAAGAAAGAAACCCTAAAACCAATGAAACTTCATTGAAAACAAGTGGAAACAAGATTTTATCACTGAATATGAGACTAACTAATGTGAGATTTTTTTTGTAGTTGCGTAATAAAAATTATAAGTCAAACTGCCACTGTAAACAAAATGAATCATACTTACAAAAGCATTTATTTAAGTGGTCTGATACTACTGATGATGATAAATATTCCTAATTTCATGCAGTTTTACATCAGCCCTCAAAAGATGGGTAGATTATTCTGCAAATAAAAAAGGGGGGGTTGGTTTAAGTGGCTTTACCCTCCACTATAAACATAATCCTGAATAAAATACTCCTAACATGACATGGGCCAAATAATACAGCCTATCAGTGCTTTCTCGTTCCCCATTAAAACCTCATTTTGAGTAAGCACGCCCTCGTGACAACAGGTGCCACCGTTTCATCACAGCATGCGTGCTCTCACAAATCAGGTAAACCGCTTACTCACAGGGTTCGTCAGCTGGAATAAAAACTATAACCTGAATATGTGAGTCACCGTCTTCCTTGTTTTCTCCCTTCCCTTCCTAACTCCTGTTTTCTCGCTCTCGCCCCCCTCCCCCCTCGAGCGTCGCCGAGGTTGTTTTGGATGTGTTTGTGTCAAGGTAACCTTCAGGGGATTGAATCGTGTCGTCTCACAATTGAATAATGAATGTATTTTGTCTATGGAGCGGGAGAGAGAGGGAGCACACCAACACAAATGCATGCACTCAGGCCCACACGCGCACACATCGACAAAGAATTTGCTTTGCTGCGCGCTCGCCGTGTTGACTAATCAGGAAATTAAGCTCATTTGCTTAGCCCGCTGTCCTCAGAGTATGCAGCACGGTGTCATCAATATCTCCCCGACTCGCTCTGATCCGTCCGCCGCTCTGCGTCTCTGCCTCCCTAATGAACGGCGGGGAAACGTCAACTAGACAAAAACAAGGGTGCTCGGGGATCAATTAATTGGGATAGGCCTGTAATGATGATCGCAAATTGTGAGTGTGTGTGTGCGTGAGGGTGTGTCTGGGTGCACTTCTTTTGCATAGTTCAGCAAACTCATGTGTTGATGGTCATCGAAGCCGCTTGTGCTGCCGTTGCTATCGGCGCCTGCAGAGTAGGTGCTGACTGAGAGTGAACCTTGACCTTAGACTGTGTGTCCATCCTGCTATCCCAGTGTGCTGTCTCATGGCTCACTGTGTATGTGGGCAAACTGGGGGGGGTTGCTGTTTTTCTACACTGCATGCCGATCTTACATTGAAAACTTTTCAAGGCATATTATGCTTTTTTAAATTTTTTTTTAGATTTTTTAGTATGTGCTTGGTATGCACCTCAGCTTTGTTGTTTGGTTTTGTTTTGTTTTATTAATTGAAACAGTCTACTTTAAAATTCTTGGATTCCCCAACTAACATTCAGACCTTGGTTTAGAAATCATGGACGTTTGAGTTCAGTGCTTCAAACAATGTCTTCTTCAGGGACTATTTTCTGGCAGAGACGTGCTCTATTCTGTTGTGTGTGTTTTTCAAGTGCAACACAAAGTAATGGTGCGTTCACGTGCTGCTGATAGATCAGAAAAACAAATTTCTTACTTAGTTAGCCGGGCTATCATATGATTCTTAAAGCAAGAGCAAGCCAAAATCCGCGCCATCCTTCCCACAACGCTCATGTTTGCTTGTCATTTGTCGTCTGGGTTTGATTTTCCAATCAAACGGTTCACGAATGCAACGCAGTTTGCCGGCCGGCTTTGAAGCCCTTGATGTCGTCGCTTCCCACCAGCGTTGGAATGCATCAGAGGACCTGCAGCCTTTGCAGTGCATTGCAAGCATCAAAGTGAATTACCTCGCAATGATAAAGTAACTTTGACAAAAACAAAGCTAGGCAGGATGTTCCCTGTGATGGATTAGCTATCTCCAGTAAGATTCACGTCTCCGCACGTTGATGAATGGCTGCCTGGAGGGTGCGAAAAATGCAGACGTCTAAAACGGTGTGATTTGAAAATGGTCAGATGGGCCATAACATGCAAAAACACAAGGATCGCGCTTTGAGCTTTAATAATGTTGGATAAGATTTGAATGTAATGTTTGAATGTTTGAAAGTGGGTAAATAGAGCGAGATAATTCCACATATTCCCAACCACGCCGTGTCAGTAGTTATCTTAAATTAAACGTAATTATCTCCGAATCATTTGGATCACTCCAGCAAGGCCGTTCCCTGGAATTCTGCAGCCCCGTGAAAAGACACGTGACTGGGCTCCTCAAAACACGCTGTGATGATCACGTTCATGTTCTGAAATCATGACGCTTGTTGTTGATGCTGATGTGCCTCCTGAGCAGCTCGGCTTTGCTGCTTATTAAGCAGGAAAAAGGTCTGTACATGTTTTCCTGCATTCGGAAACGATGGAAAGAAACTGCTGGGTTGCTACGGCTGACCGTCACTCAACTCCATCAGAGGCATCTCCGGGCATTTCCGGATAAAGGCGTGTCCTGTTCTACTTTCACTCCAAGTTGCGAGTTGGGAGGCCACGTGCTTGTGCACTGCATTGTGGGTAGTGGTCCCCAGGATTTATGACACGCTCTGTTTATTTACATTAATTTAGCTCTT
The DNA here is from genome assembly GCA_900302555.1 of Myripristis jacobus. Classification (NCBI taxonomy): domain Eukaryota; kingdom Metazoa; phylum Chordata; class Actinopteri; order Holocentriformes; family Holocentridae; genus Myripristis; species Myripristis jacobus. The sequence goes on from OMLB01042172.1 coordinate 8,091, forward strand.
TAATTTAGCTTGAGGGATTTTTATCTCTTGTTCTCTGGTGTGTGTGTTTTTTTTTCTAACAAAGCCCACAGAGACTTATCTGTGCAGGAGTTACATTTGTTTAATTGTGTTTTCCTTATTTTAACTTGATCTTGAACATTTTGAACTTGAACACCTGACCTGCGGCTCTGTGGCACGCTGGAGGAGAAAACAGGACCAGAGCTCAAATGTCACAACATTGTTTTGGGGCTTTGTTATGTCATATAAATAAAATGATTCAGAAAACATTATTGCACATAATTTATTAGTCAAAATGTGTTTGGAACACATCTTGACCAATGTCTAACTCTAGCGACGCCCCCCAGTTAGCTCAGCACTGATAAATCTCACTGTCAGCGATCAGCTGCCCGTGTCGGTCGTGGCTGCGGTTATGGTGGCTGATAACAGCGAGCTTTGCCGTCTCACTGTGGTTTAGGGTCAGACGAACGCTACCACAGCGTCTAGTGCCTGCTTGGTTACCTGTTACTTGATCTCCCTCATAGCTTAGGTGACACAAAATACCACAGTGCCTTGTGTTTCTCATGATCCTGTTCCCTATTCTTTTTTTTTTTTTTTTGGTCAAAATCTACAAAACAAAGTTTCATCTGCACAGTCCAATCACAAACTAAAGCAGGGTGACTGATTTTAGAACAGCTAAGGGGCGTTGGAGGGCATGATGCAAAGCAGAATTGTAATTGAGTGAACTGTAAACGCAGGAAGTACTAAAAGTCAAATGACACATAACACATGGAGACACCTGACTGCCCAGACTTTGTGTGCCGGCCCAGGGCCCCAGTGTGACTTCGGGCCCCCTGAATCATCCCCACGTTAAACCACTTTAAGACGGCCTGTAGGATCAAGATGCCACATAATTTCAAACTGACTGCAATAAGTTGATTTGCTTTGGAAAACAGTGAAATCCGCTCAGTCTAGTGACATTTCTTACATTTGTTTGGAGAGAAATAAGATTCAGTTGCAGACTAAATGAGCTGGAGGTGGACATTTCCTGCCGTGGAAAACGCATGACATTCTCCAGCTGCCTTCTGAACGGATGACACGCGGATCAAAGAGCATAAATGATCTGATCAGGCTATTTCTGGATATTATTCGCAGCGCGCCTCTGTTTAACCTTGAAGACACAACCGCCTCACTGTTCCAGTGTGTTCGGTTGAAGCTCCTCCGCAGTCGCTCACCGTGACCCCTGCATTCTCTTAACACACACACACACTCTCACACACACACTCACAGCTGATGGCAGCAGCGCCCGTGTCAGATTAGGGAGACCGCTCCACGCAAAACAACAAGGGAACACTGCGTTCCCATCGAGCCGGAGGAACGTCTGATAAAAGCTCAGGAGCCGGGGAGGGAGGATTACGGGCTGCCCTGAGAGTGTTTGAAGCGTTTCGCGGAGCATGACTGCAGGAAACGAAAGTAGGACAATGCAGGGGCCAGGGAGAGGACACGGCGGCCTGGAGCGGGCTGTTAACATGTGGAAGTGCAGAGGCGAGGGCCGCCGGGAACCAGGAGAGCAGGTGTGCCGCTCACTTCCAAACCACAGAAAAAAAAAAGAGAAACAAATCACAAGTCCAATCAAAGCAGAGTTTGAATAAGCTGTAACTTTTATTGCACATTCCTGTTTGGTCTTGCAACGACCTTTCACCTTTTGAACGTCACGACCTCGGTCTCGACCAAACACTCAAGTCAGGAGTGGGACGAAGTCACCCGGAGGTGCTGATCGCAGGTCGTACTGACCCGAGATCAGCGCTCGGGGCGGCAACTTCGGTCCGGTTCTTTGTGTTGACTGCATCACCCACAAGCCAAATCACCGTCTAGACCAGGACCGGTGGGGAAGGGACAGCGGTGACATCACGGAGGGGACTAGGAAGTATTTTCGGGAGCTCGGGGGAATTCACTAAATTCCGCTGCGACGCGCTCCGCGGCCGCTCCCAGTGAAGGAAATACTCCCTTGATAATCTTGAGGCTTTGCAACACTCGGTCCTTCTTTTGTCCCTGAAGTCCCCCCCAAAATAAACACACCTTCCCCCCATCACACAAAGGCTATCATTCTTGGTAAGGATTTTTTTTTTTGTTTCTTCTCGTTTTCTTGTGACAATACCTGCGACATGCTTCAAATCTTCATTTTGGCAAACCACAAATAAATTAAAACACAAACATTCATAGAACACAATGTGACATTTTTTGTTGTTTTTTTTTTTGTAGGACGCTTCAAAAGAAGAAAAAAAAATATACATACAGAACCAAAAAAAAAGAAAAAAAAACAAAAAAACAAAAGAACAAGAGAAGAGAAGCATTTGCTGTTTTGTTTTTCCCCATATTTTTTTTTCTTGCTTTTCTTAAAAAAAAGGTATAGCTAGCTACCAATCACATATCACATGCAGATATAATACAACATAATCAGTTCACCCAGTTAGTGTCTGCAAACTACCGATCTAAACTATATCACAAAATTATTCTCTTGAAACCGGCAAACACTCAGTTTTTGAGATATTTTGTCTTAATAATTATTCATTTTACAGTTTTCTCCGCTCACAGGCCGAGAGAACACTATACGAGCGACCCTGAAATGACTAGCCAAATTGAAAGAGGACTAACACGCTTTTCACTTCGTACATGATCACATACCAGATGGTGTGTGTTGTTGCTGCTGTTGTTTTTGTTTTTTTTTCCGTTTTTTTTTTCATCTTGGGAGTGTAACGCACATATTTCAACACACTCACGCACACGTGCACTCACACACAGACGGGATGTTCGCTATCATCCGCGAAACGCCGCCACCGTGACCCGACCGCGGCCCGGGCTCGGGGCTCGGCCTCAGCTCGCCGGTTCAGCGTCCTGCTCCTGGATTACGGATTGGGCTGCTGGGAGCCGACCGGCACTGAGCCGCCTCTATCCCGACAACCCTCCTCCCTCCCCACACACACACACACACACACACACACACACACACACACACCCTACTGACGGGGTAGGAAGAGGGGAAATGACAAATGTCAGAGCCGAGCGGGAGGTTTGACATCCTCCATCCCTCTCCCCTCGCTGCTCCTCTGTAATGACGCTCTGCTGAAATGTCAGGCCAATTAGCAGCTTTCCCTCTGACATTTAACTGGCAGATAGCAAAACAAACACATGAGCAACACGCCAGACGGACAGGCAGGCTGCGGCTTCCAGGGGCCCGATCGATCGGGGCTGATGTTTGTGTTCCTACGACGCCGAGGCCGGCCTTAGACAGAATAATAGATATTTGCGGCGTCCTTTTAAAGGCCGGTAAGTCGCCGAAGAACGGGCGTGCATCCGTTTCAATCGCGATCGCAGCGGGCGCGGCGAACACTATCCGTCGTCTGCGGGCCACCTGACATTTCCGAGGAGCCGGAGCCTAACGCCCCTCCGCCCTGCCTCCATTCCGCCTTCTTCTCTCCTCCGTTATCGGCGTCCTTTCTCCCTCGTCAGTCGCGAGGGCGCCGAGGCAAAACCCTTCAAAACACACCGCTCTACCCGCAGCTCCCGCCTCGGTCCCGTCTTGATTTCGTGGGGTGTCACCGGCACCGTCGAGGCCGCAGGCGTGCGTGTGTGTTTGGAGCGCCGCGAAACGTCCAAAGCATCTAATCTGTTTCTATCGTCCGTTCG
>OMLB01042236.1:8786-32996 GCA_900302555.1 Myripristis jacobus
CATTTCCTCCACCATCCACTCATCCCTATCTCTCCCCTTTCAACATTCTATTAACCCTTCCTCAGTGACAGACACTCCTAAGCCTCTTTCTCCCTCCACTTCCTCTTTCATCACTCTACATCCACTCCCTTGATGGGTGGCCTCTATCCTCCTTTTATTCCTGCCACAAAGCATCATCCCTGTTTTTTTTTTAATGTGGAAATGATAGAATTCCCCCTTTCCCAATAAATCATCTCTTTCATTTAGACAGACCAAACAGGTCTAAATGAGGAAGTCTTGATTTTCACCTGCATGGCTTTGGTGTGGCAGTAAAGTGGGAGAAATACTGGGGTGAGACAGTCGGCCATTACGAAAGCCATTCAGTTGTTTTATGGGGGAATGCAGGTCTAAACATTTTGTTGAGACTGGATGCAGTCTGAGAGGAAGTTAAGATGCTGGTGGCACCACTTTTGGAATCAGATGGCTCCCATCCAGCAAAGTTTGTGGATAAGTTTGGGGTTAGAGAAAATGTCAGCTGAAATATTCTGAAGAATTGGAAATGCCTATATGCAGGCATGTAGACATGAATCATATGCCTAGATACACACACTCAGTGTTTCCCAGACATAACCTATACTTGAGCAGGTTGTTCACGTATACTAAAGGCTGCACAAGTATTTTGCAGCTATTTACACCGCAGGAAAATGGTAATATATTACTCAGAGGACGTGTTCAGTGTTGACAGTTATGCCATTGTGCACAGACTTTAAGATGCCACCTCTATATTTCAGATCATAGCAGTTCAGATCTGATAACAGATATAGTAGAAATACATAATATGCAGATATATAAATACATAAAAAATATAGATGTAGTAAACATACTTAAAATATTCTATTTGGAGTACCACATATATTTCAGACCTGCGGGAAACACTGATCCATGTTCAGATACGCAGTACAGACATGCACACCCAACTAATGGTGCTGATGTAGAGAGAAAAAAATCACAGCATTTAACAGCCGTACGACTACAGTGTCTATGACCACATTATCTACGTGACTATACTGCACACTACTTCAACTATAATGTGCCATAACATGGTAAAAACAGTACTGGTTTCTTAATCATTGAATGGATTCCTATAAATGGTGGATGATCATCATGTTTGGTTCAGTTATTGACAGGGACAGTGCTACTACACCTGTACACCTAGCTATACCTGCTCTCAGTAGTGACATTGAACTACTTAACACCACAACACATCTACAATTATGTCTGAGCTTCACAACATCTCATCCAATTTCCAAGTTTACCATCAGTCTTAATAACAATACTGTAGCTTAGTGAGAAAGCTGAACTCCCTGGCTGACACAGCAGCTCAGAAATGCAACTTTATCAACAAGTCTGCGGGGTCAGCTGACCCTGCCGGCTTGAAGTAACCCCCTCAGCTGTTTGGAAACTGCAGAGACACTGGCAAACATAACCCAGAGAAGGAAACTACACCATTATCCGGAGTTGAAAATGTCAGCTGAAATATTTTGAGGAATGTAACACAGCTCCACACAAACATACAGACAAACAAGCAAGCATCGCAGCTATAGACAATGACAAACACGATTATGCACAGATACGCAACACACAGCCATACCATCATAGGGTAAATTTAGACTGATTTCTTGGCTGCTGAGTTAGACTGTGTAAGCTTCTTAATTCTTTCAGCTTTCTTTTCAGCCAGGTCTACAAACCGTTGTCCGTAGCTGCTTTAGAAGCCTTAATGTCCTCATACTGGATTGTCCAATGCTAAGGACAGCCACTCCCCTTGCTGCCCTAACGAAGCGTACAGTAGAAATCTCTCCATTCAGGCAATTCAGCACTTGTGTATCCCATCAAATTTACCAGTAAAAATACCCTTACATCCGGAAAGTTAATGTCTAAGTATAGCTGAGTCCAAACACAGGGGTTTTTGACTTGAACACATCATAAGTTGTTCCAATGACAAATGTAATCCTAGAGGCCAGGTCATTTAATTTTTTTCCTCCTGTTTGCGTTCCTTTCGCACTAACATTTGGCATTCAACCACCAAAAATAGATATTTTATTTTGGTCTAGCAACGTAGTATGAATATTGAAAACAGACACTTTCAAAAATGCTTACATATGATTGACATGTGATTACACTCAAGTGAGAGCTGACATCTACAAAGGACTTGTATTAGTCAGTTGCTGTTAAAAGCAGGACAGTTTCATTGTCTGTCCATACAAAGAAGTCTAGTTTGTTTTGTCTGTTTTATGGCATGTTTCTGACATCCTGCTAGTGCTTCATGCATTCTGTTACCGTTTATATCCAAGAACCCTGCGGGCTAACGGGCCAATGCAGCTATGATAACACTTCTGGAAAACTTCTGCCGAAACAACATATAGGTCATGGCCCAACAGAGCAGATGTCACTGTTCCTGTGTCTTGATGAGCGAACAGTATCAGTGAGGATGGGAAACTTTTGAAAAATAGTCTAATGTGGACAGAAAACAAAAGACACAAATCTTAAATCTTCATTTTCAAATTCGTCCAGCTCAGAGTGGACATGGCCTAAAGACGTTGCATGTTAAAACAAAGGTTTGTCTGAAGTAAATCTTCATGACTCTGTAGTTTTTGTTGAAACAATATCCCTACATCTCATTGTGCTTGGAACCAAAGTAAAAAATAAAATAAAATCGACTGATATTCCATCTGCGTGACTGTACCAGAGCAATATTAGCGCTTAATGATGGGAAAATGATGGCACCAAAGACGAGCTTTTCTTTGCTTAACAAGCGAAGAGAGGAAAATGAGAGGAGGTGATCTTACCTTTTAAGAACTGGGCAATTACTACAACAGCTGTGACAGTGACAGAGCCACCGAGAGCCGTGAATGTTTTAATTGGCAACAGTAATGCTGACAGTGGGCACTGGCCTTCATGACAGGTGGTAAACTTCTTACTGCTGTGTCTTTATACTCTGTTAGCGTCAACTTCTGTCTTTCCTCTGTGCGTTGTAATTCTTCTGTTAGGATAGATGGGAATAACCCCAGTACCACCTTCCCGTAAGGTGCTACAGGGAGACATTTCTGAAAAGTGAGCGAGTCACTGGCTCACATCATTCACTCTGACTTTTCTATATACTGTTAATAGCCACATCATGTCATGGCATCAGCCTACATAGTAGACACCACAACTTTAGTTGGTGGTATTTTTTTTTTTACATAAAAAATATCACCAGACACACATGTTCAAACACCTTTCCCCCACTTATTCTTTTTGTCCAGTGATGCTCATAATGCCCCTGTAATTAAGGCAGAAATAGAATAGCACTTAACCAAGCATGTCAGAGGCTTTCACACAGACACACACACACACACACACACACACACACACACACACATGCACATACAAGTGTGCACATATTCATACACACAAATGGTGGACAAACGCTGTGTTCAGAAGAGAGAAGGGTTCAAGTGGGTTAAGTGTGTGGAATAGAGTGGCAAATGTGGCTCCAGCGCAGTTAGCCCCTGCTGATAGAGTTTTAAATGGCACAGCGGTAGCATTAGCATTCTGCAAATGGTTGCTGCTGTAGCCTTTGAGTGCTGCGGAAGAGGGTCGTGTGTGTGTGTGTGTGTGTGTGTGTGTGCGTGCTTGCATGTGTGAGTGACACTTAAGTGGTGTTTTTAGAAGCATTTGTTCTTGAATGTGACTTTGAGGGCGGCTGTGTTTTGTTTCACTGAGAGGGAGGTTGAAAGAGAGAAGAGACAATAAGAGGTACAGGGTGCACACAAACCCTCTCATGAGCTTACACCTACACCCACCCACACACACATACACACACACCAACACACCAGAATATAAAAACGTCTATAGACGATGACCATACAGTGACAGTCTATAAGATACTGTCAAACTTCACACCAAAAAGAAAAAGAAAAAGAAAAAAAAAACACTGGCCACAGCTTCATGATAAAGCACGGCCTTGGTGTGCTGACATTTACCCTGCATCCCTAACACACACACACACACACACACACACACACACACACACACAGACCCAGAAGGTCCCATATGCATGACAATGGCCAAACCAGCCATTGACAGGAGAGCGATAGGAGAGAGGAGGGTACAAGGGCATATCCTGAAGCAACTGTCTTTTATGGATGGCAGAGGGCACAATGTGCATGTGTGCGTGAGTGTGTGTGTGCGTGCGTGTGTGTGTGTGTGTGTGCTCGTGTGTGTGTGTCATAAAACATAAAAGAACTTATGAGTGACATATAAGCGGGCTGTGCCACTGTAGATAGTGGGATGGGTGGACTTCAAGAGGGAGAGTGGGAGACAGACAGAAAAAGAGAGATAGATACTCTAGTGATGTTCAGATCAAGACACTGGCAGAAAAAAGACACACACGAGCAGGCAGCTGGTTTCATTGGCAGATTGATTGACAAACATAGACAGGCTGACAGAAAAAAAATTATAAGATATATAGTGAAGCTGCATGAGTAAACAGTTAGAAAGGTAAAGGAGACCTGGTGTGCATGAGCAGAGCTGAGGGAGAGCTGACCCCAGCACAGACTAGAAGATGAATCAATGAACACATGCTGCTGTGACTCATGTAGGCAAACTGTATTTTGGACTTAACATTTCATAGCCCTATGTACATGGGTGTTGTTTTGCTGAATCAATGCATGGATAATGACTGGACAAATTCCAAGAAGTTGAGTATAAATATGCAACTGAGAGGAGAAGATTTAGGTTTAAGGTAGACAGACAGCATTAGACAGGCGACTACCTTCACATACAGAAAGACACAGAACCAGAGAGAGATAAACAACCAAATATATTCAAGAAAAAGGTGAAACACAAGGCATTCACTTCAGACAAAGATTAATTTTGAGGGGAAAATTCATTCCCTTCTTCTAATCATGCCTTCTATGGTAAAGAAGGTGCCCGCTTTATAAAATCCTTACAAGCACATACAGATAAAAGCACAGAGCTTTTAAGCTGTCGGGAAAAGGTTTTCACAAAGCTAAAAAGCTTTGCTGTCTGTTGAGTGGTCATGTCATTGTTGCACAAAGCTAAGAAATGACTATGTCCTTATGCTATGCACTTTCTCTAACTGACTAGATAATTTATCTGCCCGTGACCCTCTGTAGAATACATCTCAAATGTATATTTATATGTCACTGCTTTGCTGTTTTTAGTTTACCGCAGAGGTGGTCCCTCCACAATCACAAAATCACCAAGGGAAACTATGTGAACGCTTTGCTAATATAATGCCAATGTCATTTTGTCAGCATATGCTGTAACTTGCAATAAAAGTTGAGTTGATACGATGGACAAATATAATAATCTACTTGACAAAATTAATCAAAGCTTCTGTGCCACCTGTGAAGCAAGCAGATGAACACCTTGTTCAGCAAAAGGTAAAATCCCCTTTATTAACAGTCATAACTTACACAAAATGTGTCCAGCAGGAGTTACATAATGTTACATTTTATAATGAAATATGATCCAATGCTCTCTCATGACTAAATCTGTGCTGTAGATTGCTCCCTGTTGGCCTTCAACCACCTGCGGCGATACTGAAACTTTTCCTAGTTAAACTCTCATCCAAGTCCTGTGCTCTGCCAAGCTGCTGGCCCTGTCAGATCCATTTATAGACAGGCAGACTGGACAGCTGCCTACGTGTCCGGAGGGGTCCTGGGACTGCCCACTCATTCCTTTTCATTAAGGCTGACTGATCGGGAACCTCCAGGGGCCGCTCCACTCGCCTCCCTTCCCTTTTCAAGCCTCCCTAAGTCATTTGACTGTAATTCCAATATGCTACATTATATCCATTTTGGCAAGTGAGTTTTAACGAAGATTTTTGGTATTCAATACTTCCAGAAATAGAAGGGACTGGGTCCAAAAATGTGACTATTTCACATACAAAGTTCTTAAAACAGCCAGCATTTTAATGGTAAAATATAAAGTTTATTTGTGCATCGATCGCCTTTGTTAAGTGCGGGTGCTCATTTATTCAAGTTTAGACTTCAGACTGTGACTGACTATAGATCTGCACTGTTTTGCTTATCCATGTCTTCCTTTTGATTTTCCTTAATGTCTTTATTCCTCCACTACTTTCCTCTTGGTGCTCCATACATGACCCTGTCCAATTCACGCCGCTGGCATTAAAGATGTTCCGCAGAGACCGTACTAATAATATGTAATATGGATGTAATTATCCCAGCAGCTAGAGGTTTAAAATAGGGGCTAACAGATTCATAAAGAGGGAGATTTTAGCTCCAAAACTAAAGAAGAATATTAGAGTAGGCTACAAAAGTTCACTAACTGGATTAAGCATATTAGCACATTGCTGCTTGACTCAATATGTGTGAAATGTCTAGGACTTTGGAAAGGACATTTCAAGGAACTTGCGCATCTACATCGAAAAAGCAGTGGGCATGAAACCTGGCACAGTGGTTACACATGCAGAGCATCTCTGGACAAATATAAGAGGTCAAGCACCTGACATGTTATCGTAACCTAGCCAAGGTCTGACAGAGCTCCATAGCCAGCAGTGCAGATCGAAGCTAATGCACTGGCTAATGTGACAAAGTGTGCAGTGATGGGTGGTGGAAGAGACTTTAGTATGGGGAAGAGGAATGGATGGAGGAGGAGGAGATGGATGAACAGTGACAGCGAAGTGGAGTTCCAAGAATGAACATATAATTGACAAGATGGCTGGATAAGAGAAAATGATGGAAACGAGAGGGTTTCATTGGAGGAAGGCAATTTAATATGACACTGAAATATGAATCCTTTCGAATTTGCAGCTCCAAATCTTAAGTCTACAAACATTAAGGCGCCTTTTTAAGTTTCAATGCAGGAAATAGCACTCGTCTGAAGTCTTAAAGGTCAACTTGAAAATCCAACAGTCTTCAAGGGAGTGGTGCGGGTCACTCTTGAAAAGCAAGATTTCATCTCTGGCAGATTAGCCCAATAAAGAAAGGTTAGATAGAAAAGATTTCACTGATAAAATGTTTCAGATCAAGAGCTGGCTTGCAAAAATAGATAACCATTTGAAATAAAAAATGCCACCACTACTACAAAACTATTTCTGGCAGAGAAAACACTAACATTTGGACTCTAGATTCCTGTCTGATTTTGGACTGGATATTATTAATCGGCATCAGTCTAATCTCCTTTTCCCAGCTGTTTGGAAGGTAAGAGAGATTTCACACTTTTTTTCAGAGAACAGTGCAGGATCTACACCTACTCTGGCTAGCAGGGGTGAGTAGAGTACAGAATAACCGTACTTGAGTAAGAGTACAGTTGTTCACCCAAAAATGTACATGAGTATGAGTTAAAGTTTCCCTGTAAGTAAACTACTCAAGTAAGTACAAGGATATTCAGTTAAAAGAAAGAAAAAGAGTATTTTACCCTTTATCAAATAAATGCTTTGAAACAAGCAGTGAGTTATAAAATCATCACTAGGTGTCACTATTACAGCAAGCAGCAGGTCTGAAAACGGGAGTAAGTTGTCACTTTAAGAGCACTGGAGTGTGGGTAGCTACGGTTACCATCTTGAGAGGTGTGTGTGTAACCGGGCCAGATGAGGTGTGTATAAAAACACAGTAGTTAACATCAAAAAGTGTAAAAGTGTGCTGCTTTACTGGAATAAACAGATTCGCAGAAAGTTACCCCTGCTCTCATTTCTGCATGAAGAAAATGGTAACTTTGTCTACTTCCCCATGGGCTATCTTCACCACGTTTGGAAAGCACTGACCACACAAGGCCACACAAAGCAACAAAGTGCTGCCTGGGGAGCTGTATTTTCCTTGTCATCCTCCATTGTCCTCAGGCTCTGACACATGTACCATTTCATTGCACCACCCAGCTACTTGATGTAAAAAGCAGCCGGCCACAGGGAAAGCTACATTGTTTTAAAAGCAGTGACGCTGACATAAAGCTACTGAAACTGTAGGTAAGCGGGTAGCATTGCGACCCCCCCCAACACCGCTGCACGGCCTTCAATAATCACTTGCTCTGTCCTGCTGACTGCACAGCTGCAGAGGAATGTGCGGCTGTCAGCTCACTGCAGGAAAATGATCCGTTTTCTCTTAAACCATCAAGAAGTGCAATGCAACCTATTTTGTCACATGTAATAAAGAAAAGAATAGATTACTGAAAAAAAATACTTGAATAAGAATAAGAAAATATTGTGAGGTTCTGTTATTTCTGTTATTTGTACGGTGTTGCGACCCACCCCCTGCTGGCGAGTGAGCAGCCACCCAGCACAGGGGTCAAGCTTTTAGCTGTTAATACTCCGCTCTCTCCCTCTGGCACACCAAATAGGGATGGATTGGGTGGGGTTGGTATGACTAAATTCCCTTTTCATTCACTGGCTCTCATATACCCCTTTTCCACTAAAATTTTCAGGGTTAAAACTCTACCTCGATGGCCCCCAGAAACACAGAGAGTAATACCTTGGTTGCAAAGACTGTTTTGGGCCCAGGAACTCAACCTCCTGGGTAAAAGGAGGGCCTGGTTCCTGTGTAGAAAAGCAGCTGTACGTGCTCCCTCGGCATCCCAAATGTTTTCTCCCTCTCTCTTTCTCTGGCCCCCATTCTCTCTCACTCCAACAAGAATAAAGCCTGATCGAACCTGAATTACACAAGTGCCTCATGATGTACAAAGAAAATAGAACAGCTTGCCACCACTCTCCACCACTGACTGTCATAAATAAACATTCATGCGGTTGCAGATGCACATAAATGTAAAAATGTATCAAGCACTCTCACATACACACAGGTTTTGTTTGTTTGTTTGTTTTTTTTGACAAAGAGCACATCCCACTGGCAAATGGATCTTTTGAACCAGCTTAAAAAGACTGATTGCTTTTATTGTGAGCCTTTGCCTTGCTTTTATCGACCGTTTAAACTGCCAAATTCACCAATTGTTGTTTTGTGCCTTTTATATAGTTTGGAGCCATATCAGTGCATTTTGTCACGATAATAATGTGCAAATTGCCCCATTCATTATTGGTTTTTGATGGAGAAATTGGGTAAAATAAACACTTTGTAGATAAACGCAAGGTCTAAACGCTCTTTGCAAAGGCACCAGCAGAAAGCAGAAAGCATTTCAAAGCAATGAATGCCAAAACGGGTTTTACTACACTAATAATGGTGTAATCTTCCTATCAAAATGTTCCAAAGCACAGTGCACAGTTGGCAACTTAGAAACAAGTTCATCAAGCATGTCTCATTGATTTACGTTCCAATTTCAAGTGTGGCAGCCACCAAAAAGTGGATTACAATTCTGCAAAGTTAACTGATTTAATGCAAAATTTACTTCAGCAGGGGGGAAGCCCTGCAAGGACTGTTTGCCTCTTTTTCCTTATTACCAGCTCAATGGTTTAGTAATGTCTTCTACTTCTGATCAGCATTCTTAGTTCCCCTAAAAATTAGACTCGAAACAATCAAGAAATTCGGTTTTGAGGGAAGCAACGCTATGCCAAATATTATGGCCAAGAATGATTACTCAAGGGGATGAGATACGAGTGATGAAGGCAAGCAAACCAGCGGGAGGGGGGAACTGATTGAAAATAGAGAAGTGTGGTGCGAAAATGCCATCTATCATACAAAATTACATTCACACATTTTACATGTGACTAATACACCCACACAGACACACTTTCACCGAATACCCAATTCAGAAAAAGCATCAAAGCTCACAGGGACACACACAAACTCTCTTTTCTCTCTCTCGCTCTCTCTCACGCCCACATTCGCCGCCCTTGCCTGTACCTTCTTGGCTTGCTGGATGCAGGTCATGTATTCCTTGGCCAGGCCGGAGCAGAGCAGAGTCTGCTGCGGGTTTTCTCTGTAGCACTGGAGCACCTGGGCCTGCAGCTCAGTGCAGACCGACGCAGTGGACCGGGGCCTGGACGGAAACAGAGGGGAGAGAGAGGAGGGTCGGTGTGATAACAACACAGCTGAAGGCTGATGTTGCACTGCCAACTCACACAGAATTTCTTTGGTTATGTGCTCAAATTCTGTTTCGACAAAATGTCTTTTTTACAGTAACAACATTTGGCTTCTAATACAGTTTAAGCATACATTTCAAATCTCAATGTGGCAAAATTACCCAAGATGTTAACCGTAAAAGACACAAGCTTACTTCCTCTCTTAGTTTTTGAGTGTGTGTTTGTAAAATGACCCATGTACACTGCGGTTGTGAGGATGAGTGCTCCACAAGCTTTCAAATCAAAAAGCAGTATGGAAATGGAGCAGTAAAGAAGGTAAAATGATCAACAAAAGATTCAAAATAAAATCAACATTTATGAACACACTGCAACATTTTTAACAAAAACAGTGCCAAAATGAAATTCCTGCTTTTCCAGTAAGCGCATTTGTAAGTAAGTGCATTTGAAAGTGCATTTCACAAAGGTTATAGAATTAGAGCTCTGGTACCAGTAGTGAAAATTTTACATTTTTTATTGTGAAGGCAAAAATGCTTAAATTGTAGTCTTATTCTAACTATCAGGTTGGCTTCAAAGAGATGCATTTGGATTTGAGGATAAAAGTGGAAGAGAGTGGCAAAGTATCTACACTTAATAAAATGCAAAAAAATGTATTATGTCATGTTAAGAAACAATCCTCCGGCAAAACAGCGCAGAGCTCTTGACTAGTAACTCTATAATCTTTAACTAATGTTGCAGCAGCAGTGGTGACAATTACCTTTGTTTCACTCTTTGTCACCAATGTTCACAGCAGTGCCACTGTTTAATTGGCCGCTGAAAAGATTACTTGAAAGAATAATCATCAGAATAATTGACTATCAAAACACCTGCCTCAGCCCTGATTGGCATATTAAGATATCACTGAAGACAGGTACAGAGGTGTACAAATCACATTAGAGCTGGTGGTGTGAAATCAGGCCACAAAGACACTACAGGTGTATAAATACTTTCAACTCCCTGAAGTTAGGGTTAGCAGTAAGAGCAGCAATTGTAGCATTTGGTTTGTGTCACAAAAACACTGTGAAGAGCAAAAGCACAGAAAAGTACTTGGGATTGTTTGGGGTTTGTTTTGTTTATATAGTCACAGTTGGAGAAGCTAAGATACTTTCAAAAGCTTCAAGGTGCAGCCTGTGGAGAGAGATGAATTATGCATTGACAAAGCAGCTTAGGAGTCAACGTCAAACTTTCTCTGTTCTTTTTTATCTTCCTCACACATAAAATACATGCATGTAGAGCACATAATCAGAGCCAAATGCACAAACAAAAACGCACACATACGTGCATACAGTGAATTGTAGTGACTGTCCTACATGAGGCTAATCTTTGAGCGTTCCCTTGTTTGTGGTAATTTTCCCCGCTGTTGTGACAGAATTTGTTATTGGCAGGACAGGGATATGCATGCTAGGGCTGTCACAATATCGTATTTTCACTTCACGATTATTGAGGCAAAAAGAATTTAGTAGAATGATATTACTGAGATGTGCATAGAACATTAATAAATCAATCAATCAATAAAATAATAATGTCAAATTGATCTTTAACTTTGTCTGTTGTGCGTTTTGTCTCTTTTTTGTCAAATGAATTACACTCAAATTGTGTAGGGAGATAGAAAAGTAGCTTGTAACCATATAAAAATGTGTGTGTGTGTGCGTGTGTGTGTGTGTGTGGTGTTGGGGGAGGGAGACAAGCGAGAACAGAAGGAACTGGACATATATTTAAAACACACTGGATTATTCACATGATACTATCATATGCGTATTATTAACATGATATCAGTATTTATTTTGTAAACATCACATTTAGCATCAATACCAGTATATCGCTGCACCGATGCAAGCACACATACACA
Organism: Myripristis jacobus; assembly: GCA_900302555.1. Lineage (NCBI taxonomy): Eukaryota > Metazoa > Chordata > Actinopteri > Holocentriformes > Holocentridae > Myripristis > Myripristis jacobus. The sequence goes on from OMLB01042236.1 coordinate 20,642, forward strand.
CAAACACACAGAAACATGCAAAGCTGCACATACAAATGTATTTTATCATCCACCTGTACTGCGTCTCATATAACCTCTCATATACATGCACACTGTCCGAGAAGCAGCAACTAGTCTAATTGAATAAATGAATAATGAATGACTATCATCTTTTTGTCTCAGAGTCATTTCTCAGGCTGTATACAACACTACATTCTGCAAGTCTCTGTAGAGGTGACTGCATTTAGGAATAGTTGTACATTAAGGCTCGCATAGTGCTGCCAATTTGTAAATGGCAAGGCGAATGTGTGTGTGTGAGAGAGAAATAGAGAGAGTGAGAGAGAGAGAGAGAGAGAATTAGTGTTGAATCTGATAAGAAAAAACATAGCTTCATTTAACATGACAAGGCATGCCTATCTATTCTGGGAAACTGACCGCTTGACATTCACACACACACACACACACAGACACACACACACACACACATGCATGCACACTGAGCTGCCCTCCTGCCACCCCTCAAAGCAATTACAGAATCATGCATCCTTCACATATGAATGAGCTCAGTATTCCCTGCCTGCACTGACAAATAGATACAATGTGTTTGTGTGCATGTGTGTGTGTGTGTGAGTGTGTTTGTGGGTGAACTGTGTTTTGTAAATGCACCGCATGTGTGTGTGCATGAGATAAACTGTGCACATGGAAGACTGTGGGAGAATTTCTCCGTAGCGGTACGCGTGTTGTGTATGAAAGAGTCCACGTGTGTGTATGTGTGCATGTATGTGTGTGTGTGTGTGTGTGCGTGTGCAGCAGGAGGATAGAGCGACAGGATTTAATAAATCACTGGCAGAGAGAATATTCATGAAAAGAGAAGTGAATGCAACCCTAGAGAGAGAGAGAGAGAGAGAGAGAGAGAGAGAGAGAGAGAGGGTGACGTATGGAACGATGACAAATAACCCTCGCAGCTTGCATGGACAAACAGTAACCCATGGCAACCATCCCGATCCCCTTTTTCCCTTTGCAACATCGTATGGTGTAATGCACACACGGCACGCAGGACGCCAGCTGAATATCAGTGCTGTCCACATGACGCTTGGCTAACAGTCTTCGCATGCAACTCTGTGGGAATTAGTCTGCTGACAAGGTGCTATCAAGGTCTCCGTGATTCACCAGTTGCTGATAGAGTGCACAAATGGAGTTTCAGTGAGTTGGAGCAAATTGGATACACTCATCTGCGCTGTGGGTTTGGGCAATTATGAAACAGAATTCTGCGCTTAATAGCCTTAATATGTTCACACTTCCTGTGCGTGTGAGATTTGAGGCTGCATGGCCCACAGTCCAAATTAAAAAGCAACATATGTCTATGTGAGATTGAAAAGATGAGATCCGTCGAGCTAAGCCCTTGAATACAAAGAATATGGAAAGCCGAAATGAAAATCAAAACGCTATTGTGTTGTATTAGCCTGCTCGAAATCCGGCGCCAACAGTTTCAATCACACGATTAAAATTATATCACTGTCTGATGTCAGACCTCACACTCTGACAGTTGGTGACCATTCTGAATTACTCCCGAGGAGTGAGAGATAAAAGCAACAATAGCCCCAAGGTATTAATCCAAGCCCATGGAAAAAAAAAAAAAAAAAAAAATCCTCATTCTCTTCTCTATTCAACAAGAGAAATTTTCTGATAGCACAAGTGTTTTAATAATGGAATCTGAAGCAGAAAATTGCCTCTGCTAATCTGCACCAACTGCCTCGTTTGACTTAAATTAAAGGTGAGCTCTTATTAGAAAAACATTAGCCGCCGCAGCTAGTTTGATAGCTAACTTTTGTAGGAAAAAGAGGCAAAACAACACTCCAATTGCTTTTCTGCATGTGACGCTTTGCATAAATAAGTACAGTGTCAAGGGAGAGAGATTAGGCTCAAATCGTTAAAATTTCTCATTATTTTTTGTCTCACCTTGGCAGCGTGTGGCTTTTATGAAGAAAGCTTGAGTTCTGCGCCACTGCAAAGCCTGACATCAGGGAATAAAGCAATAAGAAGAAAAGGGAAAGATCATAAGGGCGTAGCATTTTATTATTCTCTCTGTGTGTAAGTTGGTGGGTGTTTGTGTTTGGGTGTGTGTGTGGTGTGCGAGAGGTTATTAATGTATGATGACAAGGATTTGGGTTCCTCTAAACCAGCAGCCGTGGCAGCGTACTTCTGGTTTTTAATATTATGGTGAGTGGAGGGGAAGAGACGAGAGGATCAAAGATGTCATGGCTGGGGTGAGATCAAAGGAAATGACAGAGCATGTCTCTTGTATTGTTAGAGGCTTTATAAAGCTTTTATGATACTGCCATAAGGATAATGTTCATGACATTATATTTTAGCTTGTGGAAATCTTTCTGGCGGAATCACATAAAATCAGAACAACAAATTTAGTCCATAAGGTTAATGTAAGGCCCTGTGAAGACCGACAACTCAGGGGCTATGATTATTCTGGAAGTCACTGTAATAACCAATTCGCCCACCACTGCTAAGTGATGCAGCAAGCGCAATCCTGAGCTCATGAAAACAATGTGACAATATGACAACACCCCAAAAACTTCAGTAAGTTCAATCTCAAGTCCCCTGAAACACTTTACAAAGTCTCTTTCTCTGGCTCAAATGGGAATAGCAATCAAAAACAACTACAAGCCATAGACTGAAGACAGACAGAGCTCCACCCATATCTTCATACGCTGACAGGTGGAGTGCTGAGGGGAGATAGGAGTGTAAGAGAACAATTCACACTCTGTTAGACTGGCTGATTGATCCCCACCGAACTCCCTTAGTGGGAATATAGGGAGCGAGAGATGGGAGAGGATAAGGAGAGTGTTTCATTAAAACAGGTGACATGCAGGAACAAGATAAGGTGCGCACGTGCACGCGTGTTTGTGTGTGACATCTCAACACTGATAACTTTTCAATCAGGAGAACTTGCGGTCGGACAGCTCACTCGAATCGTGGGCAACGTGGAGTGAGACATGCTCTTTGGAGCGTTGGGCTGCTATCACCCTCCATCACTAGCCTCTTTATCGTCAACAATTTCAATTCCAGCTCTGTGTCATTTAATTTGTAAGGCGCTTTTTTTTTTTACACAACTTAACTTTTCCTGTGGAAAAACAGTGTTGCTTTCACATCTGCACAGGGAAAAGGCATAATGCAGTTTCACTGAGTGAAGAAATTATTTTGCCCAATAAGCAGTTATCACATTACTCTCTTCCTGTAGCCTCTTGTGGTGGTACTGTTTGTCCTGTGCTATTTTCTCGCATTGTATGTTTGGTCTTATATTTGGTTGTATATTTGCCGTGGTGTTCTTGAACCATTTGTGCCAGCTCTACGTGACCTTACTGATATTATATGTTCCTGTACCAATGCACAGTGTGTTTTACAGAAATGAAAGTCAACAGACCAAATAAATAATGATGTTTACTGCTGTGGTGAAAAAAGAAAAGTCTTAGCCAGTGCTGAGATGATGCTGAAGTTGTGGATTGAGTGATGAGCACCACCGAGAAGTTTTAATTCCACACTTGTCTAACTGTACAGAAAATCTGACCAGTGTGTGTGTGTGTGTGTGTGTGTATATTTTGTACATGAGTATGTTTGTGTGTGCACGCATTAGAGAGAGTGTATCCATCTGTTTTAATAGTGGACCTTTCTTTGACCACAGTGCAGACAGGTCCTGTCTCTGCTAATGACTAGATTTTTACTTATTGGGAAGACACAGAGATCCTGGAGCACAGTAAGCTGCTAACCTCTCTCACTAATTGGACACAGTACCCACATGCATACCGAAAAAAAAGTTGAGGAACATTTAAAATAGATAAAGGAAACCCACATGAAAGTGGGTCTCTCACTACAAAACTGTCAGCAGTTAGTTCATGGTGAATCCTAGCACAGACATACACCTGAGGTTCACTTAGGATCTGTCTTTGCTAACCCTTTGAGGGTAAAAAGGTTTTTTAAGAGGATTAATGGATTTTTCAGATCTTAAGGTAAGCTAAGCTGCAATGTTATGGGTCTCTTAGCTGAGGTGTTTTTGGGGAATATTGGTAGTCTGATACCCAAAGGCAAAGCTAATGGATGAACTCTTCTGAAATGCCTCATGTACTTTGGGTGAGGCAAGCAGCAAATGGCAATAGATAACATTTTAACACTCACGATGCCTCTACTGGAGGATGATGTTTTCAAGACTGGCCTATGCAAGAAAAACAGAGAGCAGGCAAATACCAAGGGGGTTCGAGCTTTCATGCTGCTGCCCTTCTGTTAGCGTTTTAAGACTATTTTTTTTTCAGCTGTAAGTGCTCTCAAAATATATCTGGATGGTCCTGGAATTCTGACTAACTGTAAAAGGTGGGATGTTCGGCTGACGGATAAAGGAGTATTGGCGGTGCACCTGGCCTTGATCACATTAAGTTCACGGCACTTCACAGAACAACTGTGTGACCTGCCGAAAACGGTAAGAACAAGAAGAAATGTGAACAATAAAAAAATGACTATAAGGAATACACAACATGTAAAACACAACACACTCCCTTCAGCTTCTTCAAATCCAGAATGCTGCCATATCTTCAAACTCCACAAATTCTTCCATGTTGCTCTCCATCTACACTCCCTTCACAGGCATGGTTGTCTTTTTGTTTTTTGTCTTTTTTTTTTAAATCAAATTCAAAACCCTAGAGCTGGAGAGCAAGGCTTTGAAGGGATTGGCACCAGCACATCTCGATAGTCCTGTCCTACACATCAAACTGTGCTCTATGTTCTGGCACTGTACTGTCCACTTGGCTCTTCCTTTCTGTCTCCGGCCTGGTCGTTACTCCACCCATTTTAAACTCCTCTCCCTCCTGGCTTCCCAGTAGTAGAACTGGTGACTTTACTACTCACTTTGAAGTAGCCAGCATCACCTTGTATTCACTCTATGATATCCCCTCCCCTCAACACTATTTGTATCAAAGAAAAGCAGTTTGTGATAAGCTGTGAACAGTTTATTTTTGAGGCTGTTGTATCAACAACAGAACTTGAATTGAAGTAGACCTTACTTTCCCATTTATATCAAGATAGCAGGATCGTTGGAGATGCAGCCATTTTTATGTGTTGTTGCTACGGCAATGAACTGTGGCCATTGTTGGACCAGTGGGTGGTACCTATTAACACTGATTACTGCTTTTAGCAAGCAGCCACAGCGTAACATATCTTCTCAGCTCTCAAGCTAATGTGACACACTTGATTGGTGTACACTACTGCACCTAACCACAGTTGCCATTTTAATCTGAATTAGCCAAATGACCACTGCAAACACTCTGATGACCATTCTACTCCATTTAGGTTCTGTGGTATCAACTGATACCATATAGACTGCCACACTGATAAAGTTGGTCTGTTTCCTTTTATCCCTGCTTGGTCATTTGGTTCATTTCGATCATGTTGGTTTTGCACTTCCCATTTGTGGTTGCCTTCCCAGTGTGTTTAGATCTTGTTTTGTTTATGATGCCAAGAGGAAATTAACCCTGGCATTTACCGCTTACCTCTACAACTATGCTTTTCTCCCTCCATTTGGATCCTCACCTGAGTCATGTCTAGAGCAACAATATGACTTTAGTATCTTGGCAGTAAAATGCTTTTAAATTGATCATGTCATCTGGTCATGATTCAAACTCTGAATCTTTTGCCAACCTCAGCATTTCATCTTGGGACTTCAGACATATGCCATTTTACTTCTAGTTGTATTAAAGTACCAGGGGCTGTCTGAGAAACTCATAGATATCATGTACAGCGTTACTTTTTCTTAATTTTTGGGACTGACAGATTGACCCACTAACAGAGTGATTTCCATAAGCAGCTGGAAAATATCCCTCTACTGTTCCAGCCAAATGACCACCCTTTTATATTGCATTTCTTTTATTACTATTTCACTCTGATGTGATATGTTTCAATGACAGGAAGAGCTCTGAGGCCCCGGCTATTGAACTCATTATGATTAGTTGCTTATCATTGTTTGTCAACCAATACAAAAAATACAGCCTTAAGAGTAGAGAGTATGTGGCAACAAAAGAAAACAGTCTTCACAAAACCAGAAAAACCAAATGGGAGGCGCTGGGTGAGAAAAAGATGAGTAAAAGAAGGAAAGAGCCTGAATAATATGTTTAAAAAAAAAAAAAAAAAACGATGACAAGGGTAGAGAGAGTCAGATAGGCACACTGAGAAAAAGAACAGAGGCAACTACAGAGAAGCAGAGCAGTGGATAAAGGGAACAGAGGGTGAATAACACAGAAATAGCAAGTGAAAAGGAGAGAGGAAAAAGAGACACAAGCAGAGGCAGAATCAGAGACAGAGTATGAGACAACGACAGAAAGAAACAGAAAGAGAAATACAGTTGTTAGTAAAAGTGTTGGACTGTGCCGCAGGCCCCCATTCCTCCCCCTCCCCTCAGCAGTGGGTAAATAGAATAATTACTGGGTGGTCAGTGTAGTGTGAAATGACAGCGTGACCACGGCACAATGAAACGCTGCCCAAATACTGACAGAACATGACGAGCACATGGCCGCCTGAATACAAAGTGTGCCTGCATGTGTGGCAGTGATAGAAAGGAGAGAGCTGTACGTTTGTGTGTGAATGCGTATGTGTGTGTGTGTGTGTGTGTGTAATCCACAACAGAGGCACTGAAAAATAATGAGCAATGCATTGTAGCCGGACAAAATGGTCTTCCTTCTGCAAACTCATGCTGAAATGATCTTCTAACCTCTTCGCTGCGGCAACGGAAAATAGGAAATCTGCACTGATGTAATAATTCTGACAAAAATATGGACCTTAATTGGATGCCGTTCAGTTCAATGGACAAGCTACCTGGAGAGGGCCGCCTTGTGGATGAGGTCATTACCAATCATACATTGCAAAGCTGGAAAAGGGTCCAAACAGCAGCTTTGACACTTGCCAGATCAAATATGATGGGAATGTATTAGACTGTGAGGACTAAATGGGCTGGTGGGACAAAATGATGTCAAAAAAGAAGACTGCCATCTTTGTACCACTGGTCTAGCTTGTAGTAATCCCTGGTAGATTTAGTACTAGTTTATAGTTGCTGCTAGTAGATTTAGTGAGAGTGGTAACAACTGCAGAACATTTTTACACATCTGTTCATCTAACCCCATGTCACATGAAATTTCCTGCCAGGATTTGGCAGCTATCAAACTATTTTTATAATCCCTCATAGAGGAATCATTCAGGGGGCGTTACTTTCTCACCTCTTCTGATACGTATTAGCAGTGTTAGCAGCAGTAACAGCAGTGTATTTTTCCTCCTCTGACAACAGATCTGCTCATCTACACCTGCTTTTACTTCATCTACTAGCACTACAGCTAACAAACAAAACAAAATTGAGGGCATATTCAAGTTTGCAAGCAGGATCATATAAATTGGGCAGAAATCTCTAGTCGAGCTCTACAATGGTCACATTTTAGATAAGCTTCAGAGCTTCCTTCCATTAAAACTCACATCCATTAGATCAAAAATCAAAAATGAGTCATAGGGGCAGATAGCTGCAGTATAAAATCAAAACAATCCTGATAGGCTGCCCACTGCTCCTAATACATACGATGGGTCAAACGCAGACGATGAATTTCTCTATGGGGAATAACAAAGGATAACAAAAGATAACTTAACTTTCAACAGTGCTTTGTAACTGCTTGCTATCACTGCTTTCAATAGTCAGCCATGAACCCACTGCAAGATTTCTCTGTTTTGCTGTTATGGTGTCTGCTGCTATGTGGATGGATTTTTTTTTTTACACCTTGACCAAATGAATGTCTTACTATGGATAATACAGTTATACCTGACTTAACCACTGCTACTAGTATTACAATTATTACAACAACTGCTGCTGTAGCTTCCACTGCTACAACGCCAGTTACTTTTACTGCTTCTTCTATTAGTACTAAAGTCTGGTTTATGCTTCCTGCAGATACAAACATAACTGGGGGCACATCAGCCACTTTCAAGTGTAGTTGTGCATGACTTAAAAAATTGAAATAGTGTGAAAAGTGGCCACAGTGACACACAAATATCCTATGAAGGATATTTCCTCTGTGACCTTTACACATGGTATTAACTAGGCATGGGAACGGATATTTGAGCACTCATTGTGTAACCACCTACTTGACTAGTAAAATAGTACTCAAAATTTGCTAAATAATTTTGCTTGTCTGAGCCATGATTTAAAAAAAAGAAGAAAAAAAGAAAAATTGAGCCTGCCTCACCTCATTGATGTGATGTAATATGGCGGTGTCCACTACCTTTTATAAATTTTATGAATTACTTGAGAGTCGTACCCCTCATATAAATGCATCTCGGTTGATCAGATCGCAAATGTAACAATACAAGTGTAAATCTACCTAAGATGCTTTGAGGACAGACTGTGATCGAATCCCCCAAACCACCTCTGAAGGTAGTCAGGGATGCACTGTGACCACATTGTGTTGTATGTCAGTGTGGACACTTGAAACATATTTTAATAGGTGTAAAATAATCCGCCTAAATCATACTTATATACAATCTAGATGCATGTTAATATCAGGTATGAAGGGCGTCTATACGGGATACAGAGATAGTCTGATGGAGATTTCAGGTAGTGTGCAGGCAGATGAATATATTAGTCATCAGAAGTGGGAAAAATCTTCATGACTGCCATGTGAAGTTGAGGAGTTTAAATTTAGTAGCAAGAAAACTGGAGATACCGTACCATACCAGAGGTTCTTATCTGTCACGGCAGAGCCTGAATCAGGAATGCCCAAGGAGAATTAACCAAATTTCAGACTGTTAACACCAATACTACACCCACTACTACTGCAGAAACTCTTACAACTACTTCCTTAGGCAACTTCCAGGACCGAGTTGAGCAAGATGATACAAAATGGAAATTAATGGCACAGTTACTGTCATTATTTAATTTAAAAGCTACATTAACAGGTCCAAGTCCATTGTTTTGCTCTCCCGGGCAGTCTTTGTCTCTTGAGTTTATTATGGCTGCTGAGCCAACTTTTCCCCGCAGCAAAGCACTGCTGGCTAATTTAGATCTGCACATACACACAAGCGCAAACATACACTCCTGCAATCCCACACACACACACACACACGCAGACATACACACATGTACACTCACATAGAATCAAACCAAACTAACATTCTCACCTTGTTAGGGAATAATGGGTGTATGCAGATTACAATGATATTGTAGAAAGTTTGTTGAGAATCCAATCACGCCCCTGCGCCAGGATTACATCAACAAACCATTAAATGACTTCAACCACAAATTTACTCTGCCTTCATTATCCAATGGAAAGGTCTCAAGCTAATCAAATGCAGGTGTGTGGTCTGTATACATAAACTGCAAGCAAAGAGGAGGAGGAAAAGAACACTTTCTGTATCAACAATCAGTTACTTCATTAGCCATGGCTTGACTTTTCAGAACAGAACAACTGAATTCAAGTGAGGGTCTGTGACAATTATCAAAATGTCAATTCATTAAACACTAATTGAGCCAATATTAAATTACACTGCAGCTCTACAAGGAGGTGTCACTATTTTTCTGTTGTTTTTTTTCCCCTTGGCAGATCTCAAGTGTCTCATTAGACTTAGATACAGGTTTCAAGCCAAGTCATTATCAAACATCAGGATTGGACCAAATCAAGGGATATTTTGATTTGTCAGCTATATGACACTTGATCAAATCAAAACACCCCTTCTCCACTCATGCTAGGTGCTGTAAAATATGTAAGTGCTATAAACAGGTGTTATCCACTGCCATTTACTGCTGTGAGGTGCATAATATAGAAGGAGGCAAGTCATCTTGTCTGCAGTGTGAAATTACTTGAAACCACAGACAGAAAGCAGCCAAACATGTCCAAGTAATGCTTGAAATGCCAGTATTTTGAGAAGCCGCAGCAACAGAGCTGCTTTCAATGTTACAGAACTGGAAAAGCATTTATTTTATCATTTAATTTTTGAACACAGTGACAATAGAAAAGACAGAGAGCTAAAAGAAATGCAGCATGCTGTTGGCATTTTATTTCTTCAAGCAGTTATTTATGTGAGTTTTACGCTTATCTTTTCTTGTTTGGTTTGGTTTTACTTATTTTAGATCAATCCGAGTGATGCTTGTGATACACAGCTCTGTACTTTTAAAAGACTATTGGACTGGGTTTTCACATCAGCGGATATTATTGCATGAATAAGATTGGATCAAAAAAAAAAGAAAAAACAGGTAACCGGGACACCCTGACTTACCCTCCACTCATAAAAGCAGAGACTTTGTATTGTTAAATGACTTTTGGCAATTTATTTAAAATAGAGCTGGGAGACACAGAGCAACAGAGGACAGGAGGACGGCTGGTTATGTCAGTAGCTACATGATACAAAAAAAGATAAAAAATTCAAATTCATGCAAATGTCTTGTTGTACTGCCCAGACGGGTCAGCAAAAATCTAGCCAGAGACAGAAGCTGGGTGATACACAGTGGCAAAGTCGCTGCCTGTGTGAACACAGGACTAGACACATTTAACACTGCAAAAAGCAGTGAAATAGGTGAGGAAAACATTACTATCCTCACAGATTCTAAGCATATATGTAGAAATATATTTTGTCTTGGGGATAATTAATTTCAGATGTGATAATTTGTGTTTTAAGGGTAGCCGGTAAGACATGAGAGTGAAAGATAAGAGCAAAGGGAGGGGGTAGAGCAGGAAAGGCTTAACGGGTTGATGAAAACACTGCAATCCAAAAGGTGAGGATGGAGCAGGTGAAAATAACACAGTCGGAAAACGAGCTGAATTAATTAGCCAGCTTTCATTGGTTTAGCGATAATCATTCACCATGCACACGGGAAAAGGGAAAATGAATGGCTCTCGGAATAAATTGGATTCGCTGAGCTCACTCTCCATCCAAAGAGGGGTGAGAATGGGTGTTATGGAGGGGCATAAATTGGCACTGCCCACCAGCAGTGCCACTGTGGTGGCCATCCAGCTCTGAATCAAACTGACCTGCTCTTTGACAAGTGGGTGAGTTCTAAACTCCCACAGGACCACTTCCACTCCTTGCACAATCCTGCTGTTTCCATTATCCTACCTGAGGACTGCGGCTGCTCTTTACAGGATGAAACTCCCCCTTCAAAATGCCAAGTCTGTTGGTAGCCAATTTACTGCCATGATTGCCAAGCTGGTGGCTGCTACAGTACTCAACTATCAGTGACATTTTGTATCTCTGAGGTGTAATGGCAAGAGGTGTAGTGTTTCCTTATATAAGAAAGCAACACAAAAGATGTTAATGTCAAAATTATAATACTCATTGGAAAGAGTGGAAAGTGGACTGTTTAATATTCCCAATATGCCAGATGAACGTGGCATTTCTGTACAAATCCATACGGCAGATGTAGTGCCCATGTCAATTCTATTCAAAACAGAGAATGCATATGCCACACCAGCTAATCAGCTTTACACAAATCAAAATGTCTTTCTGAGAACAGGGATGAATACAGTTGAATTACACCAAAGAAAGTTACACTGATTTATATATTTCATAATTTCCCCTCATTCATGGCCATGTCCTTCAAATGATTAACAGATACAGAGAAGAAAAGGAAGAAATAAAGAAAAACAGAAAGAAGTTTCCCAAAACTTTCGGGCTGATCTTGGTAATAATGACTTATAAGATGAGACATACTGTACTGTGTGGGTCAGAGGCTTCTCATCAGCACGGAGCAGGATTTATTATTTGGAGATTATTGAAGAAGGTATCCACCAAATTCAACCTTACACACGCCATCTAGCCCTAACGCATTTGAAGTAGTCAAGGATAGGCATACAATAAGAACATAATTGGGATGAGCAAGCAATAAAGGAGCAACAAGATAATGAGCATTCAAAAAGGTGCCTGCCATAATGCTTATTCAGAGTATTTACCGGATATGAGCCTCCGCCTTGGTAGCTGCCTGGTTGTACTGTTCAGTTGTCTGCTTGTAGTTGTCAAAGTTCTGCAGACAGAGAGAGAGAGAGAGCGAGAGAGAGAGAGTGCGGGAAAGAGAGAGAGAGCAAGAGCGAGAGAGAGAGAGAGTGTGGGAGAGCGAGAGAGAGAGGGAGAGAGAGAGAGAGAGAGAGGGAGAGAGAGAGAGAGAGGGAGAGAGAGAGAGAAACTGAGCACTGGAGAGAGAGAGAGAGAGAGTGTGTGTGTGTGTGTGTGCGCTTGAGTGAGCCTGCCTGTGTGTGTGTGCGCGTGTGAGCGTGTGTGTGTGGGTGTGGGGGGGGTGTGTGTGTGTGTGTGTGTGTGTGTGTGTGTGTGTGTGTGTGTGTGTGTGGGCTTGGCTAGA
>OMLB01042249.1:1511-25480 GCA_900302555.1 Myripristis jacobus
TCTCATCTCATCCTACCCATACCCATCATGCAACACTATCCCCTTCATTCAAGAGTGGGAGTTGGCAAAGACGTCCAAATGATAATAACAGTCATACCCAAGGGAGGCTTTTAGGGTATTGCGATGAGCACCTATTTTTGGTTTATTGAATTGGGGATGGGGGGACTGTGGGGCTGATTTTGCAGATGGATGACAGGACACCTGAAACAAGCAGCTTACTGATAGTGGCAAATCTCTCCCACAGTGCAGGCCATTACAAGACAACAATAACTGAGCTCAGGCCAGTATGACAGCAAAACACAAATGTGGCAGTGTGCAAAGTGGTGTTTGTGCAAAGCGGCGGCCCCCTACAGTGCATTATTTATGATATCTGGGACTAAAAAGAAATTGTTTTGCATCCAAATGATAGCTCAGATGATTGCTGACAGCGCGATAACTGTACCTTGTTTTTGATGTTGCAGTGGCAGCAAACCGTCCAGAGATATTTGAGGGTCCTCCACAGCAGGATGATGAAGAGACCCCCGAAAAACGTCACCATGGAGGACGCGAGGAATGCCCACCACATGCGCTGTCCATTATTGTCGCAGGGCACCTCAGACGAGAACGGGATGACCACGTCTTCCATCTTGGATATAAAGATTGAGGAGTCCGGATTTATATTATTATTGATATTATTTGTCCTCATAGAGCTGCCGCTTCCATGGGGAACGGTGCCATCTGCCTCAGCTAGCATTTAGGAGCCTTGGAGAGCCTGTGCCAGCGTCCCCAGCCCCACTCACCAGCCATATTGCTTGAAAAAATACCCCTCTTCGCTGTAGATTATTTTCACCCACCCGACGGAGTCTCTATTTGTATATTAGTAGCCTATGAATTGTTTTCTGTGACAGTGTGAAACACCGCACACACGAACCTGTCCAAAATAGCGGGTCGGTGGCCCTTGGAGAGAGGCATTTAAATCCGCAATAATGACGAATCTTGAGCGTGTCTCATTTTGAGGGGTTTTCCGAGTCTTTCAGGCCGAATGCCATGGTAGAGATGGTGGCGTTTGCAGCCGTCCCGGCTGCCAATATTATGTCGGATTATGATAAACACAGCGACAGTGAAATTTATTGTAGCCCGTTCTTGGCGTGCCGACCTCTCTAGCCGTCTTCCATCCAGGGATCCTGTCGATTAACGGGCGGAGAATCGATTTCACTTTCCTTCGGCGTCAATCTAATCGATAGCCTGAAAGGTTTGCAACAAAACAATAAAAATATAGATTTAGTTCAAGTCTCTGAATGGTTAATGGTGGCTGCAATGCTGAAGCCTACATAATCGTGCGGACGTTCTCGCTTCCAGTTCTGCGTAAAAGGACTAGCGTTCGGGTGAATGTCGCTGTCTCCATTCGGTCCCCTGCAGCCCTGGCACGGAGCGGCCAGCTGAGAGCGCCTGTCAGATCCGCTCCAGAGGAGAGCGGAGAGATTTACAGGTAGGAGGGCGGAGCGAGGCTCTAATAATAAAGATGGACAGAGGGCAGTAATACCGCGACGATGTTTATTCCAAGTGCCAACCGGTCTTCGCTGCTTGGGTTGAATAAAGAGACAGGCTTCAGTTTGCGCCTTTGCGTCTTTATTTTACGCCAAATGACGCATGTCGCAAAATGAATAGGCTTTGCTTTTAAAACGAACAATATCGATCCTGTAATAAACGTCAGGAGGATACTACATAAAAATCACAGCAAAATGATAAGTCCCTGTAGGTTTATTAGTGCAATACCACAGGACATTTAATAATAGGCCTACCATAAAATAAGGTCACTAACTTACTGCTGACGGCCACAAAGACATTGTGTGTCCCCATAGGGATATTGAAGTGGTTTTTGTTGAGGATGGTGCTTCCTTAAGTCATGGCTGCCTATTTTCAGTCTAAGAGATGAACTTGATATGGGAGACGCGCGCGCACACACATACACACACGCACACAGTTGGAGTGACCTTCCCTGATGCTGAGTGACTGGCGGATCACCTTCACTTGAAGGACTCCTCCTGAAAGCACCTGTGATTAATGTGCTCATAACCCACGCCCTGTCGATTACAGATACACACTTACACACACTCACACTTTTAGCTCACATATTAGGTCAATAACAGGTGTGGATTGGTGATGATGCTGAGGCATGGCTAGAAGTGGTTTACGGCTGGACACGATGCCCTCAAGCCGCCGCCCAGACCAAAGTATATGGGGAAACAGCTGGCTTGAAGCCCTGAATAACCACTGACCCCTGAGTAACAGAGCAGGCAAGTACCCAGCCACCTGTGTCACCAGGCTCCAGACTTCTTGGAGGTTGTGCTGCAATAAACTGCCTGCAACCTTCCTCCTCGGCTCTTTTGCATGTCATTCTTGTGTGAAATTGCGCGGTTTTGCCTTTGGTTGGTTTACATGCATATGAGGGGCTGTATCCATAAGGGGGTGTCTTCCCTATGTACATAAAATCAACAAATATCTTAACATACAGCAAGGGCTGCACTGCAGTATTTTCTGGACATTTTACCTTTAAAGATAACAGACTGACATTTATACCCACGGATATAAAATAAATGTCCCAGTCCTCTAGTGTCATTTCCATAAATTGTGGGGTTATGACACAAGATGTACTCACACCATTTGAAAAGCAAACATAGATTCATACTTCAAGTTGGGCATTAAGAAGATATATTACCTGTGTTAGTTCAAAAAGATGTTGATTTATTATCCAGGGAACATATTGCCTCTGCAGAAATAGTTGCTGTAACAGAAGCTTCAACCGTGGGGTCAAGCTGTAAAATGCAGAAGACAAGGTAATGTGTAAAGGTGTAAAATACCACAAATTAGATTTACAGAGGCCAATGCCAGCATTTTGGCTGAGGTGTTGCAAGTCAACTTTAATATTTGTTTGAAACATTGATCAGAATATCAGGTAGAACAAAACACCCCCAGGGGCAGCATGGTTTTAAAAATGTGCAACCTTGTTTCCTTTTCTTGACACTTAACATTGTATAGTGATTTAAAATTATCCTACAACACAACATCACATCCCAGCAGTCAAAAACAAGAAAATTTAATAGGATTTTTTTCCCAATGTGATCCTACCAATGTGGTACTGGCGCACTGGTCTGAATCTGACAACGCAGCTTTGTTGTAACATATATTCTAGAGGTGTTTTATGTGTTGTGGCGCCACTGAACAGGATGAGAGTGCTTGTTACTGCCAAAGAACTGCTTGGATGGACCGTGGACAGCAACTCTGCAGTCATCCTCCTGGTGGTAAAATGAGGAACTGTCAGATTAAAGGCACATAAAACTATATACAGTAACTCCAAATGCTGAGCACCAACACACAAGGAGGATATTCTGTCATTCATTTCCACCACTATGAATTTTTCATGTAGTAAGAAAATGAACATTTCCACTGACAAGTGACTGCAAAATGTTTCATGAATGTGAATGTTTCATTTGTGTAAGGTAAATGATGTTTTGTCAGGAAGAATGAGGTTTGAGTGATGTGCGGGACTGCTTCACAGACATAGTTCCACCATTCATAGCCCAGTAATGAGCAATTCATGCTATGGATCGATGAAGCAAGTATTTTCTGATAAATGTCCAGTGTTTAGGAAAGGGTAACAATGGATCAATCAATCTTATAGTAGTCAGGGAGGACCCAAATCCCAAAGCATCAATAAGCCCCCCGAAGAGGTCACAGAGAGCAGGAGCACCAGCACAAATTGCATATATGTCATAATAAATCATGCAAGTGTTTATTGCTGGCTAAGGCAGAGGGGTCTGAGATTGATCATTCTCCATGAAAGGCCAGCTGTTGGGCAAGTGGTTGCTGTGGACCGGTGGAACTTTGCTTAAGGCTCTCAGTGCTGACAGATGATGAGATTAACACGAAACCGGTCAGGTGGTAATCCTGCAGGACATTTGGAAATGCTAGAGTTAGCATGCTGGAGGACCAGTGGAAGGCTGACCAGTGGAAGGCTGACCAGGGCAAATTCACCCCATCTTAAAAAGAGAAATATGCCTCTGTTACGACGACAACGGGATTGAACGGAGCTGAGAAAGGCCACGAGCTGCCGGTGTGGACTACAAAGATCCCTCGCTGTCAGACTTGAGACTTCTCAAGTTCATATGAGCTGTCAGCAGCTGTCTTGAAACAGACACCTCAGCAGGAGGGCTGGGGACCCTACCCTTTTCTAAAACAGGCAGGAGGACACTAGTCGCACATGAGGAATTGGGGCACGGCATGGTAGAAGTGCACATATTACAGGATGGAGTGTGGAATATTTTATGGCCAAAACCTCAGGCAACATTCCCTGATGCTCCACAGCAGTGCTTCTCAGTAGAACATTTGGTACCATCATGGTGGTTGTTTCACATGGAGAATGTTCTCGACACTATATATACTGTACCACCATAAGGCTTGGGTTGCAGGCGGTTGAGGCATTGGATGTGGTGGATGTTTTGGGGGCAATGGGTGCTCTCTCGCCCTAGTGAACAGGACAGACAGCCGGAGGGCACTCATCTCCTGTGACATCATTGGCCAGAGCACCATGTGATCCTGCTTGCAGAGCTCGGAGTAAATGACCTCAAGCCCTGAGCACCCAATCAACCATTAAGTCGTGGCGTAGCTCTGGGCCGTCCAACTGGATGGAAAACTCACACAGTGAGCTGTGATAATGCTAATTTTCACGTGTTGTAGGCCTTCTGTCTTGCATGAGGCCAAACCTCATCCACTGGCTCAGAAATTAGTGTATCATATCCCCCATTGCATTCTACCTTTATTTTCAAGGCCAGAAAGAAAATTCACTACCTTTCTTGAGGAGCTTGTTGAGAATGATGAACTGTTTCGGTTTCTATTTATTGGGTTGAACTGCAGTATTTGCTGTCTGACTGCTGTGCTATTGAACAGATGTAGTACCCCGCCTTAGTGTCATTGAAGGTATATGTAAGGTGAAAAATGCAGCTGTTTCCTCAATCCTGAGACAAGGCCAAGTCTTTATCTCCTTCTCGCTCTCTGAGATCCAACAGATATTGCCTGACTGGCTTATCTCTACTCTCAGAAATTGATGGGCATTTCATCTGCCACTTTTTTCCCCTGCTGCTTTCAGCAAAAAGGATTCTCTTTTATCATTGCTGTCTAAATCACTGGAGTTTCTTTCCTCTTCCCAGCAAATTATATAAATTTTCTCCATCATCTTAATTCATTCTCGTCTTAAACTCAACCTAAATAATTATAGAAAAGCAGAGAAACTCAAAAGGCAGAATGCCATGATGAAAAGAAGTCTTCTCATGGTGCCAAGAGGTACTGCAAATTTCACTGATGCAGACAGATTTTAGAAAGTTCTTGAGGAGCTGTCATGTCAGAATGAGTAAAAAAAAACAGAGTAAAGAAGAATGTGTTCATTAAAAAATGTTTTTTTCTTGTCATTCTGGCAGTATTACCCATGCAGTGACTGAGAAAAACTCAAGAGACTAGAGCCCATGGTGTGATACAGAAAATGAGTTTTATTCTCATGTTAATGTCTCATAACATACAAATCACATTCTTTTTAATAAAAGAAAAAGTTCAATCAGTACCTGGTATCTAGTTTTTTTCTCCTAGCAATACAACAGTTTCTTGTTGTATCCCTCTCCTTCTATAACATATGCTATCTACTCAGAAAAATAGTAACATTACAATTTGCTTATGCCTTTTTTTAGCCCAATAGTCAAACTTGTGGACTGATTTTCCTTTGAAAAACTGTGCAAGAATAAATCCCTTTTTCAATAATAATTCAAATAAGGAGCGATGCTTTTTTTCCTAATTAAGAATAAAAGGCCATCAAATGAAATGTAAGGAACTGATGTGATACATAAAAATGTGAATTAGTTACAGTAGAAATTATAGTACCTATTGATAGTCTACTGGAAACCTAGGAACAGTTACATGTTAAAGGTTCACAGATAAACAAGTGCAAAACAGAAATAAAAGGATAAAGTTGCCTTAGTGGATTTTGGCACAGTAAGAAACAGGATAAGGTTCAAGCAAGGGCACAATATTTTTTTTTTTAAATCAATATTTTTGCCTCTTGAATAAAAAACAATTAAATAACAATGAAAAGTCACTAACATTTAAATGGATCCTAGGAAAATCCTTTAAGATATTACCCTGCAAATTTGCTCCATAGTGTCTTTTATGAGTACATTGATAAGTGACTGACAACCAACCACGAAAAAACAAAAAAAGTCCATAAAAAAAAAAAACATGCTAATACCTGCTAAGACGTGACTTGACAGCCGAACGCTCCTAGGCCTATGACCTAGTGAAAATACATGTAATATATATGTGTTTTTCAGATGTATCTGCATACTGTATTTGTTATACTCTATACTGTCGTTAAATATGTGACAAATATGTATGATAGTTACACAGTGGTCTGTCTAGCCCTGGAGTGCATTCTGAGGACTTAACCCGTTGGCCGCCACTTCGGCCTACCCTCGAAACCTCACCATTGTCATGCGCTCTGCACTGTACTGGTCCCAAAACAGCCCCTCTCCGTCTAGTGCTAGATGAGTGAGAAGACACATTTGACTTTGAAGATGACCCTTCACTAATCCTTTTTAAATCGATCTAAGTGACCAGGGGCTGGTTTCAGATCAGGCTTCTTCTCCAAAGGCACTTCCGAAAGGCCCGTAAACTGTCCGTACACCCAGCTACTATAGAAACACAATGCATAGAGCAAACACCAATAATGTTTGAGTTTTCATGGCCATCACTGTTGGCAATCGGGTTCAGCAAGACCGCAGCTACATACTTCAGAGGATCAGTGCCTTTGCACCTTTGGATAAAACACCACGCAGAATGTGATGTCTGATCTTGGCATTACATTTCTATAGCATCAAATTCATGCTAATAATAATAATGATGATAATAATAATAATGATAACAACCGTGATTCAATCCAACCAAAACTGTCCTGACAGTTTTGACAACAGTCTTGACATTGCTTCCTCTCTTTCTCACACACCCACACTCACACACACACACACACACATTATTAGTTGTCAGTCGTCATCAGATGGGTGCGTGAATGTAGTGAAATCACGAATGTCTTTTGGTACACAGGTTCTGGGTCAGGGGGTTGCTTCATTTGTGTTGAGGTCGTGTACACGCAGGGAGAGGGAGGGGGTGGAGGCGGGGGACGCATTCAAGCAAACACTGAACACCAATACTCAGACTCATCTTTTGACTGTAAACAAATGCTTACAATGCAGCATTACATAAAAACACCACCAGGAACCCTTAGGGAAGACTGAATGAACTTTAACGTCAAGATCCAGTGCTACTAACCTGCTCCGGAATACATCAGAATAGAAGGAGGCTCCGATTACAAATCAACATAACAAAGACAAATAAAAAAATATCAATAATTTACATAACTAGCTCACTGTAGTGTACCTATAGGTATAGTGTGGGAGGGTTAATTAGTGTTTGGGGTTGGAGATGAAAGCCGCAGCTTGCTGTAGTGGCAGCCGGTCTCCTCTAGGGGCAGCCAAGCGGAGTCCACAGGACTTTACTCTGTTCTTGATCAACAATAGTCATGATCTGAGTGCAAATGTAAGGGAGGGTGCCGCCCTGGACAATACCTGCATAGAAAAATTATTAGGTTTTTTTTTGTTTGTTTGTTTGTTTTTATTATTATTAGCAAATCCATCACAAATCCATCGCAAAAGAAACTGACAAACATATGCAAAACTTGAACGTAAATATACTGGCATATATTATGTAAGCCAGCTATAAGTGATATGGACAAAATGAAATATTGTCTGTCTTTGATAGAATACCCAAATAACAATATTGTCAAGACAGGGATGAGTATTGGTGCTTTCATACGATATTTACACACTATATTTTAACAAACAAATCATGAAAGATTTGTTTATTAAACATCTTGTGTTAAATCTTGCATTATTAATGCAGATATGATTACAGAGTCTAATACATTACACAGTCTAATACGTATTGACAGTTGCACCCCTGCACTGTAATGCAGTATTGTAATGATATTACAATATCCAAAAATCCAGAATATTAATACAATATTGATATTATATCCATACTCCCCACAATATCAATATAATATTGATAAACTGTCATGGCTTTGTGTGTGTGTGTGTGTGTGTGTGTATGAACATACGAACCTGTAAAGAATTTGCTGTATTCTTGCTCTATCTTCTGTGCACTTTCAAACTGCTCCTTGGAATGCTTTTGAGACACTTTGTCCCGCAGATACACTGGATCTTTCTGCTCCCTGTGTAGAAACAAATAAATATATTTTCAGATGATCAGTCACAAAGTAAGGAGGAGTCAGACAAAATCTTTTAATATCCAAGTGTGTTTTTTTCCCAGTGTGACACAAAATGCCAGATTTAAACGGGTCTTGGCAACCATTTTTTTTTAAGACTAACAAAACAACAAAGAGTGAGTGGGGAGGGAAGACAACACCAACAGTTGCACTGAATACCCTGACATTAAAAAGATTTTTTTTTTTTTTTTTTTTTAAATGTTGCAAAAAATGCAGGCATGTTTCACAAGCTGTCTGAAATTATGCAAGCATGTGTGATGGAGTGGGATGCTTTGACAGATGCACAAAAGGGCTCATGGTAGGGCTTATCCCGCTCTATCCTTCCATACACATTCACACACACACGCTATGCGGGCAGGGATGCCAGTGGACCAGGACCATCCACAGAAAGTGTGTGTGTTGTGAAAATTCTGTCTTCTGGTATCTTTTATTCACTTGCAAGTGGGTTCAGATCACCTCACAGTCAGTCTGAGTGGGCAAATGAACAAAAGTAAGAATTGTTCAGCAGGCTTTATAGACAGAGCGGCTGTGCCCTAGTTCTGTGAAGAATGCACCCCCTCCCTAGTAACCCAAGAGTGAGGAATAGGCGACAATAGGGGCGAAAGAGATGGTTGGCGGTGGAAAGCCCCACCATCTTCTGCCTACATGCATCCTGTTATTTTGAACTTGAACTGTGTGCACTTCAGCTTGAAAACAATACCTTTCCACTAAGTAGAAGTTCAAGAGTTCATACACTTAAGTTTATGATTAATCATGTAAAATGTCATCAAAGTTGTATTGGAAATTCCAATCACAGTGTGTGTGTGTGCGTGAGAGTGAAATACTGGTGGGGGATTTGTGTCTTATGCCTGGGAAACAGGGTGCTACTTACTTGATTTGCTTGGCATTTTTGTAGCGGATGAAAACGACAATTGGATAGATGTGAACGCTGTGCAGCCTTTCGATGGCGTGTGGGGCGATGTCAAGCAAACAGTGACAGTCCTGTTTCAAAGAAGAAAAAAAATTATTGCACATCAAGTCTACAGTGTACTTAAAATATTCAAGAAGGCTGGATGAGGATTATTAATGCATGCTGTTACAAGGAGCGAGCTTGCTTTTTATACACTGACATGTTAAGATTGTGTCTCTCCTACAGCAACTCCTTATCTTGAGCAAAAGCAGAGATAAAACACAACGCAAGCCACTTTATCTTGCCTGATAAGATGTGATGAGAAAGACATGAAAACAGACAGCACCTTTTCCGTTATTTCCTTTATGGAAGCAACAGTCGTCACATCGAAGTGGCCGCTCCTGCGCTTGTAGTCGATGAAGAGGCAGTCTTTGACGCCCCGCTCAATGGCTTGCTGAGATGCCTTCATCACCTCTGAGGACATGACAAAATATAAAAGAGAAAAGAGACATTAAAAGAGAAAAATTTGTCCAACTTTATGGAAATCACACAATGGCACAAAGGAAGATTGATGAAATAAGGCAGGATTATAGTTCATTGTCCATTTTGACAGAAATCAGTCTTAAATCCTTTGACCAAAAACATGTATTTAGACACACATTGAAAAACATAGAACAACTAGCACTGGCATTTCTTTATGGTAAAAAAAACGAAGAGAAAAGGGCCACTGATGCAGTGCAAAATAGAACTAAAGATTTAAATCTCACAATAGCAGATGCTGGAATGAGTGAGAAGCCCATGGGAGGTCGCAGATCACTTCCAAGACGTTTATCCTCTTAAATAACCATATGACAAAACCTTTGACCGAGGACAAACAACAAATACCAACATCCTCTTTGTCACAGGATTTGTGGGAAATGTGTCATATTTGAGAAATACCACCACAGACAATTAGTACTGGCATGAGACAGGCTGCTAATTATCTCGACAGTGGTCTCATTTGTTTACAGTAATTATACCAGGGTATGGCAACCGCACTGACACTGACAATTTAATGTTTAAAAATGCTTCATGTAGGACCTCATTCAGATCGTTTGCAGTGCTCACAGGGCACAACCACTCCAAGCTGAGAACAAACAACAAGAGAGAAAGCTTGTCATAATGACTCAAGCAGGAAAATGGCTGCTTGGTGTTGCTGACAAGAAACGTGGTGAGGTGAACTCACCCAGCACACATCTGCAGAACTTCCCGGGAGACTCTTTGACCAGCATGTCCTTGACCGGATCTGTGAGCGGCCCGAGGATGAGCACCGGTCGGGGAGAGGTGCACTCCACCTTCTGGACTCGCTGGTATGCCAGGCTCACGCAATCTGACCCACACGCACACACACACACAGACAAAAAACATGTCTAATCTTGAACTATGCCTGACTATGCCTCTTCCCTTGCAAAATCTCACACCTGCCTGAGACTCTAACTGACACAATCCTTGTAGCAAAGATGTAGCAAAAATAGTATCATCGTGAAATGCTGGATGTCATTGTAGCCATTTTATCAAATCAATGTGAACTTTCCTCCTCACCATCGAGGAAAGGAATGGAGTCTGTGCTGATGGCATCAAGAGCCACCATCTCTTTGCTGTCTTTGGAACTGCTGCGTTTGTGTTTCTGTTTCCTCCTGAAGAAGGATCTGCGGGCTGCGGCAGACAGAGTCTTACTGGAGCCGCCGTCTTCCTTCATGTCTGTCACACTGTGTCTGCGGTAGAACTCCTGGTCCATCCTACAACACACAAACACGTACACAGACATTAAAAGGAGATTTTCACTGGAAGAAGCTGAGTTTGTGACCTGATTTTTTTTTTTTTTTTTTTAAATCTTATGGGATTCAAATGTCACCAAAGGTGTAGAAAACACACAAAAGTGCTCACTTGAGGGGATTATTTTTCCAAGATGTCATGAGAAAAAGTGAGTGATCTTTAAGGGGTCATACACTTTTTCACTAATGACTTGCAATGACTGTTTGATGAGGGCCCCATGGGTTATGCTTAATTTCCATGACCAAAAGAAACTATTTTTAGAGTTGCCATTTAAACTGTGTTTTAACACGATGCAAGTTGTGAAAGTCAGTCTATTGTATGTGAGCCTTTGTAGAACAACTGAGCAACATGAGTTTTTGCATTTTCTAATTCCAGTCAGAGCTCAAACAACACAATTTGCAACTGGCATGAACAAAAATGTGAATAGCATTTACTCAGAGGTAAAATAAGATATTCCCAACTTTATTAACAGACCGAAATGATACATGAATACACACAAATTGAAAGCACTATGACAAGAGCTCCATCCTCTGTTAAAGACTGACCAGTCCAAAAAATAAATGACAGTTATGCTGCTGAATTCAAATTTCTATGACTTTTACCACTTTTTTTTTTTTTTAATTATTATTATTTTTTTTATTTTCCATATTTTTTTCAGGGCTGAAAATTTCCAAATTAACTGACATTTCAATGCAACAGATTTTTCATGACCGTGTTATCTTTTTTCCCCACATGTCATGAGATAAAGTGAGGATGGCAGAGTTAGAGTCAGGTTATGATTAGAATCAAGGATTATGTAGCACATGTGTTGTTGAGAATCAAGGTTGTGTTGGAAAGAGTGGTAAATCTAGATCGGATTGATCAGAATCACTTTAATCAAATTTCATGGTACCTACATACACATAGAAAGGACAACAGGAACTTGCAAACAGTGCAAAAGGACAGTCCAGAACATATGTGAGTAAGATGACTCTACATATGGTGTCATGTAGTCGCACGCATGTCACAAAGAGTATGGTTGCAGCTGTTGATGGAAGTGAGCTGTCCAATTGGGCAAAAATGTGTGTGTGTGTGTGTGTGTGTGTATTTTCTACTCACATGTACTTGCTGGGGATCTGCCCCCTCTGAATCTGCTGTGCGTTCTCATCCAGTTGCCATGCCATCCAGGTCCCAAAGCTGCCCTTTGGTAAAGACTCATCCACATACAGGATGTCATCCTTCTTAAAACTGAGGTCCCCCTCAGCCTCCCCCACCCGGTCATAAAGTGCTCTGGCGGGAGAGGACATGAGATAGATGGAAGGTTGAGGGAGTGGGGCAGGAGGGAAGGAGGGAGGAGAGGAAGTGAGCAGTGAGTTAATCCATCTACAGTGCAGGCCTTGCCTCCTGTAGTAGGAGCCTCTCGTAAGTCATCCCTGCCCAGCCAGTCTGTGACAGCCAGGCGGGCTGAGCGCATTTACTGCAGATGACATCACAAGCCCACTTGCCTATATGACAAGTGACTGCGGCAGCTGCGGCAACACACCCAAACAGACCAACAACAGCATAACGTGATTTCAGAACTTCGGTCTACATTCACATTCAGTATATCCCCAAGGGCCTGAAAAACACAGATCCCAAAATGGAACGGGGTGTTGGGACTAGTGTCTGGCGAATAGAGATTAGATAACCTAAATCTGTGTTGTGATTAGCATCTTTGCAAGAAGACAGTGGATCTGGGACGTAATTGGCTAGATGAAAAAGATTCCAGCGTCTCCATGGGGTGCTCCACTCCAGTGGTGGGTCTATATATAGCAACATAACTGCACGGATAGAGAAGAGGCTGCTTGGGGAAAATCAGTGTGGTCCATTTATGGAGCTGTAACACCTAACAATGATCTATTTCTGCGTGTGTGTGTGTGTAAATATGGATTTTATATGTACCGAATATAAAAGCCATCTCCTGGAGTGTCTTTCAGCATGTTGAAGTCATCTGGGCGATGCTGCACCTTGATTGTGACTGTCTCTGCAGGCTTCAGCATCTCAACGTACACCTCCTCTGCCGTCTTATTCTTCATATTCACCGAGTTATACTGAAAGACGAGAAGAAGAGAATACAGAACAAAGTAAAAAACAGATGAACTCATGAACTGTTGTAAAAAGAAAACATCTCCCTTGCATCACACTGTGAGAAGCAGTCACACTTGATTTGGTGACTGCTCACACTCATCTATGAAATCACTTTACAACCCCTGGGAGGGGTCCACATGGTGAACAGCAACATTTCCTCCAAATTCTTGGCTGCACCAAAGTGTTCCAGTATTGATTTGTGCCATGCAGGGGGCAGCAATCTAATAAGCGGAGAAATTGAAGGAGAGGCTGATGCTGTGTGGCCTGATGACAAAGCTACACGACAGCTCAGATAGCAGACCCTTTGTGGCAGTGCACTAAGTGGGAGCATGCCAGGAATGGTCTATTATGAGTTTGCTGTGCTCTGGATGGATCATCAATGCACAGGAGCCGGAGAGATCAATGAAGAACAATGACAGGCAGGAAAAATGCCCCAGCCCTCTGGCAGTGCTAGCCCTGGTGGAGTCTGAAACAATAATGGTACATGTATGAAACAGTGAATGCAAAACAGCCTCGGGAAGTCTAGCTTTGAGAAGAGAAATTGGTATTACAGCTATAGCTCTATTAATATTTTATTAAATCTGCAACTCAACCATCTGTGAAAAACGGAGGTAATGACTAAAGTGTGCCAGAGTGTGCATGTGTGTCTTTCCATACATTCAGTATGATGCTACAGGGCAGTATGTTGCATACAGTGTGTGTGACAGTGTGGGCACGCAGGCTAGAATCCATACCTCAAGAATGAGGTCTCCAGGCAGCAGGCCATCTGCGCCCCTGGCAGGACTGTCCTCCTCCAGGCTCTCTATGTAGACGCCTCGCAGGTTTCCTCCGCAGAGCGTGACTCCCACCTCCACCCCGGGCCTGCGTACCGTCACCAGCCGTGGCTCGCCTACCTTCTTGCTGCCCTCAGAGGGCATTCTGCAGGATAAAAGGTGGGGGACAAGATGTGGTCAGTGGCAGAGATTAGAGCACGACTGATTCTAGATTTTTTGTGGTCAATGCTGATCAAAATTTGGATGTAAAAAACAATATATTGGCCAGTATTTCCTTGATACATAAAAGCATACACATAACAAGGAATCCTCAGATATATGCCAATACTAATATGTCGGAGACAGATCGATAGATAGATAAATAAGTCTTTGAATTGGAATATTACTGTGCAAAAAAAAAAATCAACAAGGAAACCTACTTGACTAAATTATTCAAACTGAATGCCTGAATAAACAAAATGAACAAAGAATAATACAAATGCAAAAGATAACGAGGGATACTGAAAAATAATACTACAAAACATGTAAGGAATAATCTTTTTCATGTCAAAGACTGAAGACATGGACACGCTGATGTCCACTATTCAAAAAAGCCAGATATCAGCCTGATATATTGGTAAACTGATGAATTGCTCCAACCCTTGTGTAGATCATTAAAACAAGAATATTTTCTTCCCTCTATGTTTTTGTGTTCAGGTCTATGTTTGTTCACCTGATGAAGCTGTGGGGGCTGGTGGTGGGCGTGGTTTGCTTGGAGGAGGGAGTCAGGGTGCCCTCATCCTGTTCACTGAGGGTGTCGATGGTGGAGTGATTGTCAGGGGTGGTGGCCCCGCTCCCCTGGGGCGTGGACTGAGTACTTACTGGCTCCAGGCGGGAGCTACAACAACACAAACGTTTAGACAAAAACGTTTAACAGACAGGAAATTTATCTCTGAATATAAAAAACACATTCTGCAGCATCAGACGTTGAAGTGCTTCTTGAGGAAGGACTTTGTCATCCCTCACACTTCAGGAATGACAGAACGGTCGAAAGGGGAGTCAGTCCCTTGCCAAACATACTGCAAATCTTTAAAAGATGAGCAGCCACACAAGTAATTATATGATGATGCTTATTGTTTAACACTTGGATGAGTAACTGCTGTTTCAGTGGTTCCTTTACATTCATTCAGCGAGAAAAATGTAAGCGCACTGAAAATTCATCATCTAGCTTTACTGCTCAGCCAAAAAAACTGCAAGTGCATTTACAGCACACCTGGCCATATATAATGATATAAATATCCAAATAGGAGGCATTCCTAAACTGCAACATTTACTGGAAGTGATCCAGGAATCAACCAAGGAGCAATGCTGGGGCTCAAACTCAAAAATATGCACACCCCACATCTAAAAAAAAAACAACAAAACAATCTACAGGAAGAACAGTGTTACCTGGAGCGTGAATGGTTGCCCAGCTGGTACATGTGTGGGTTGTACTGAGCCATAATGGTGATGGTGTCACACTGTTGGCCGATGATCAGACGAGCTTGCTGCTCTGTAGCATTACGCAAGTTGATGCCATTGTACTGCAAGGGAAAAGGGGGAAAGAGAGTAGGGAAACAGTTTAGGAGCAGGGGGGTGAAAACAGAGAGAGAGGAGGAAAAGGAAAGAGAGATGATGATATATTGTATTCCAACACTCCATTAAGCATTTTAAATCGTTATTTACATCTAAATAGGGAGGAAACTCTTGATCACTGACAAAGGACGGGCTCCACACACTCTTTCCTAGTCTTACAAAAGAGAGTGTACTGTATGTTCCATAAAGAGACCAGACAGTTATTATTTGCCTTGGAACATCTGTAGTCCAATTTGTTATTCAGACGCATTAAAAAAAATGCATGCCTAGCTGTGGTTATGTAAAGTCACTAATGCATATTTATGAAAATTCTTTGTTTGATCTACATGATGCTTGTGTCTGGGCCATTAACCACCCATCGTAATTATTTTGAACAGATTTGCTGATCCAGGGATCTAATCAGAGGTTGCTTAGATGCCAATTTGTCACCGTTCAGCAGAGCCTCTGGCTTTAGTTCCTGTCTGAGATTTAACCATCAATTAAGAAAAAAAAGAAAACAAGAGCTGCCCACATTAAGTATCTATAGCATATATGATTTCCCTTTAGAACCTCTTTACTTCAAATGGTGCACATCTTTAGAAACTGATGATCTAATGTTTTTCATGCGTTTACAGTGCTGGATGCTCCCAATTCACAGCAAAACTAAAACTGGACTTTGTCTCTTTGCCAAACTTGTGATGAGAAAAAAAATGACACCTCTGAGACCAGAGGGTCACACCGATGTCAGATCATTAAAGATCAAGCTTACATCACTGAAGTCGACCAGTTCTCTCAGGTTTGGAAAGAGGGAAGGGACAAAGCCCTGCTACTGCCAGATAATCAAAGCAGTAGCTCTCTCTGACTGATAGAGGCAGGTACAAGGGACTGGAGAGCAGTTACCTCAGTTCAAGTCAGACAAGTGTCCCCCTTGGTGGTTCATCTGCTTAACCACTGATTGAGCCTTATTCTACTGACTGCTGAAACGGCTGCACAGTAAAATTGTGTTACTTTTTATCCATGTTGTCATTTTGGAGACTTTGTTGCTAGATTTGGTGACTTTTCAGAATAGCCACTCAAAAGTTACAAGTGACAAATGCAGATCATTTTTGAAGAATGGAAACTAACTAACACTTAGTGAAGCTGTTCTTTTATTTTGCTCCTTGCAACAGTTTTGGATTCAGCTGACGATGTGTTGTTTTTTGGGGGTTTTTTTGCAATGACTGCTGCCGTCCCCTTTTTAGAGCAGTGATGCTGCCTCTATTCCTGTCCATTTACCCATTTGCAGTCCATACATCATCAACATGTAAACATCCTCTATGGGTAACATGCAGTCAAATTTCAGCTTAAAATGAGAAATTTGGTGGAAAAATAACAACCACTTATAAATACTTAATTTTCTCTTGGTATTGTACTACTAAAAAATTTTGGTTGTTCTCACACTAATGCGCACAACCTGCCAGACAATAAAGCTGTAGAGAGCAGTGCGAGAACACAAACCGAACCTTCAAGGCAGCCGTGTACTAGCAGTAATAGCATTCTGTATTGCTTTGCTGCCTGGTTGACATCTGACACATATCAAATTGGCTGTCTGAAGTGGCTTGACTATAATGTTACAGCCTAGTAGACTGCCTCGTATTGGTCTGCTGCCTGGATTGTAGTGCCCATTACCTAGTACTCTTAAGCTTGTCTGGAAGCTCTCCACTAATGCTTGACTGCATGGAGGCTCCAGGTCATTTGGCAGAGATGTTTGTGGGTTCACTGTTGGCAGCCTTGGAGGAGGTAGCTGCCCTCAACACGTTACTCAGGGAGGGGAAAAAAGGCCAGGTATACCCAAAGTGGCTTGTAACTAATATTTCCACATGAAAAAAAATGCTGTGTTCCTTAGACAGATATTAATGATACTGCAGAAATGGGTGTACACTTTTCAAGTCAGTGCAGGTTGTTCATACCTCAAGTAACTGGTCTCCATACTCCAGACCTGCCTGATGGGCAATGCTTCCTCCAGTAACTTTAGAGACAAAGATCCCGCCATTTTCCCCACTGACAATGGAGATGCCCAGAGGCTCTGCTCCTTTGTGCACAATAACATTGCGAGGCTCCTCCAAGTACGGCCTGACGGGAGAGAAAAATGAGCATGAGTGACCGGAATCACAGAGGAAGAGTTACAGGATACACTGAAGAGCAGGGTGGGAGTGGATACAGGGTTCCACAACAGCACTGACCAAGTTTTTTTACAGCTCTGGAGAGTTTACTTCCTAGCCAGGCTTTTGCTCTAGTCAAACATATTTGATTCAACTTGAAAACATGAACAGAGAGAATGGTTGAAAAGATGTGTTTTGGTGTGTTTGAGCCTGAGCTTTATTCCCCCCCCCAGGCCTGTAAATTGATCATTTCTTCAGCACACCAGTGTACACCTGGATTACCAAAAACAAAGAATTAGGAAAAGATATAACCGGTACAGAAGCAAACAGCATCACGAAAAGCATGGGCAAGCGAAATCCCTTCACATGAAGGAGATTTGCATGACTTTGTGTGACTTCATAACAAGCTGGCTTTGGGACATAGCATACAATTCCATGAGGGCAGATAAGAGGAGTGGATTAGCAGCCAGAGACAAGGGTAAACTGAGTGTGGTGGTGTACAAACAAGACCATGGCCCAGAAGCTCAGGACTGAATAATATTGTTGCATAACATACATCCTGCAGAATAAAGGGAAACTTGGCTTAAGACCAAAACACACACATGCATATTGGCCATGCCATCATCACAGGGCATGGACATTGCATGCAACATCTGAAATCCAATGTGGGTTTTTAAACATGGCCAGGTTGGCTCTACAGATATAAATATGATACTGAACCTTTCAGGTATGGCTAAACAGTGCTAGTATTTCCTTTTTTCAGCGAGGCACATGTGGCATGCACAGAACTAACATCTGAAAATCAAATCCCGCTCTCAGGGTGGGTGAGAAACATCACAAAGACCCCCTCACATTCCACAAACAAACTGTATAGGCTTATTCTACACCACTGTGTATACTCAACGGCACGCAGGCATGTGAACACCTTAATTGTGGGAGTGGGTGGGGGCACATTTTCTTGTTTGTAGCACTGTGACAAAGAACGAACCTGAGGCTCCTGAGAGAGGAGAACCTCGGCCTTGCAGCCAGAGGAATCCTTAGAAAAGATCGGTTACGGTATAGAGATCTGAAAGTGAGTGGTATAGAGAGGTAGGAGGAAGATACGGGGGAGAATGGAAGAGCGAAATCATACCGGGAGAGAGAGGACAGAAAGAGAAAATAGCGCAGAATACAGTAAGGTGTGGAGATGCAAAAATGGGACAGAAATATGTAGGATAGAAAAATAAAACAACAAATTGTGCAGAAGCAGAGAAAAGAGAACACAGAAAGATGACAGCAACATACTGGCAGATCACTGATGCTCCTTGAAGCTGCAACAGGCTTCCATACAAGCATTCAAGAGTTTGAGCAGGATTTCAGACTGAATTTTTATGAAAGGTATTGCACAGTTCAACATAGACCTGTTGCCTGGCAACCCTATTTGATACAGCCCAGGAGGATCCCTGAGGGCAGACAATGGAGATATCATACCAGTTTCTGAATTGACCATTGTTATCTTATTATCCATTATTCAGCCACCACTTATAACACCAATTGTAGAGCTAATTCTTTGGTATCCTACTCCTACAACTACAAGTGCATTAGCTGATGAGCCACCCATCATAACAGGCCCATAAGTGGCCGATATGGTTAGGTGGTGATCAATAGCTTTTGATTACCAAATCGGGAAAGCTGTTGGAAAGTATGCTAAAAAAACTAAGAGTCAATTCGTGTCAGGGAGCACAATGTTATGGTATGTCATCCATTTGCCACTCACAGTTAAAATCTGAAGTGTGAGTTTCATGGCCTATTAGCGCAGATTAGGACCAGTTTAATATACAGGACGAAAGGCGG
Source organism: Myripristis jacobus (assembly GCA_900302555.1). Lineage (NCBI taxonomy): Eukaryota > Metazoa > Chordata > Actinopteri > Holocentriformes > Holocentridae > Myripristis > Myripristis jacobus. The sequence goes on from OMLB01042249.1 coordinate 21,024, forward strand.
AGCCTATGCTGTTGCAATGAGAAACAGTTCATGCATAACTAGTAGCAATAAATAAGTGAGCACCTCAGTCATCAAGCACACACCAAACCTTATTACTAGGTTTGGATAAACTGTATGATTTACTTATGCATTGGAAAGAACATGCAGCCATAGGAACAACCTATTAACTACAGTAATACATTTATCTACTTTTACACAATGTGCCATTAGTAGAAACTTTGGGAAATGCATGACCGGACCGGTAAGCAGCAAATCACAATTTTACAACAAAAACATTTAGCGATCAGAACCAGCCCCAGAAAAACTGATTGGTGCGTCCCTGCCTATAACCTTCTTCAGTGTATATTTGTGTACAGTGTTTTGTTTTGCCATACCTGTCTTTCCTTCGCTCCCCTATTGGCACAGGGCTAACAGAGATCCGGGGTAACGTGGAAATGGAGCCCTGTGATTGGCTACTGGCAAAGGAAGAAGTCTCCAAATTGAGAGGCGATTGTGGAGGTGTGATGAGGCTGGGACTGCTACACTCTGAGTGGGACAGAGAACCTGGGTTGGGGGGAAAAAAGGGACAGAAAAAAGGGAAAGAATAAGGGCATGTATAATTCTAAGGACCCATTAACGCCTGTCATTAACATGTTTGATATGTGTCTGCAGCAGAGGAGGTTTATGCCAAGTTCACACTACATGACTGTCAAAGTCATCAGATTGCTGTACACAACTTGCTATCATGTAATAAGGAATCTTCTAAAGTCACTGTGGTTTGCATATTATATGACTGAATGGTGACAGTAAGGGTCACACATGACAAGATCTTTCACCAGGAGGAATCCCCATTGAGTCTGCCTGGTCTCCAAACTACATTTTGTCACAAAAAACAGAAGTGACACTGGAAATGAGAGGGTGAGAGAATGGATCAGGATCTGCCTGTTGTTACTGCCAGTGTAAAGCAGGTCTAAGAGTCATTACACGGTGGTGAGCCGAGGCCAAGCCACACAGGTTGAAACATGGCTGCAGACTTGTTGACACAGAGTGAGCTGCTTACACTGATGATCAATACTGGTTAAACCAAACGCTCAAACAGACTCCAACCCTCACTGTTGCCCTGGGAATGACATTTAAGGTTGCTGCTTTTCCCAGCGATCAATTTCCTTCTGTCAAACTAAAGGCTTGTAAAACCTCAAATGGAAAATTTAAAAGAAATTGATATTGTACTACCCAGCCAGCATGCCTAAGGGTACAGAGCAGGATTGGGTGCTGGGAAAAGCAGAAACGAAGCAAAAACCTAAAGCTTAAGTTATACTCACTGCCTAACAGTTAAATCTTCAGGGTTTTGGGGGTTTTATACTTCTGCTGTGACAGTGGTGTTTTCACTGGTGAATACAGTACCTCTGTCTGAACCCAGCATGGAACGAGGGTAGCGGGGAGTGGAGGGGATTTTAATCCTTTCTGTGCGATACTGGACGTTATTGGAGGAACCTGGCAGAAGGAGACACAATACGGTACTGAGTGCTTTGACCAAATATCTGAAATGACAAAGGGAAGGTGAGCGGGTGTGTACGTGCGTGCATGCGTGATATGTCAGACTGACCGAGCCGTGCACTGGAAGGCAGTGAGTTTGTACCGTGTGAAGCTCTGCTGCTGCGTGACGATGACGAGGATTCAGAATAGTCGCCTGCACGCTTCTGCTGGCTCAGGTCCAGACTCAGACGACCTTGGTGCTGTGGGCTGAACACACACAAACAAACTCATGTATACAATGCTCATATACATGCATCATCAATCTTTAACTTTTGGCACAATGTCCCTCCATGGTGGTGAACTGTAAGCATGATGGAGGAGCATCTCATGTCATCTCAATTCTAGTGAAAACGTCAAGTAACCATGTAAAATGTGAATACATATATTATTTATTGGATTGTTGAAACTACTTCAAAGTAACTTCTGTGCATGCTGCTAGCACTGCGTGTCTCACTCAGGTTGTCCAAAGATTATTTTCTGTGTAGCAGCAGATAATCTGCCTGTATCTGAGATTACAACTGCGCCTGTGGCTGATTAATCTGGTTTACAGTGTAACAGCTCTGAACAGATTTTACTGGCACTGTCAACCAGGACAGGTGCGACCTAACAGGCAGATTGATACTTCTGACATTTCTCAATAGCAGAGCATGTAGAGAATTTCCTGCCGCAACAGATGTGCCTGTTTTTGAGTTTGACCATACACATGGATATCAAACATAATGGGCTTCAGTTTTAATATGTCCAAAAAAAAATTTCACTTGACAACTGACCTAAATCTAATGCAATGTAAGTACACAACAACAATAATGCAAAGCAACAGTAAGAAACAGAATACTGTCAACCCTAAAACCAATTAAACAAAGTGTCTTTCTCCTTGAGGACAAGACTTGTTTAGCCATCTTAACATGTGATGACCCAACAAAAAAAAATCTATGTAATCCCTTGCTTGCACCAACAATTTGAGAACCAGTGACGTAAGCCATCAGTTTTGAAGCATGGGTCAGGGGGATAATGACGGTGTGTCAGGTGGTTACCTGGTGTGGGTGTGCTGGTGGCAGATCTGGGAGGCGACAGAGGGGCAGTTGCTGGTGTGAACGCGGTGACTACGCACTGTGTACACTGGATTTCTCATCACAGCTGTCACAGCAGGGCAAGGGGCCAGACCCCGGTGGGCTGAATCTGACACGACAGAGAGGTTGACATTTGTAATCATCTGTTTTTGTAATCAATATATTTTTCCCCAACATCACTTGCACACTAAAGGAAATTTTGATGTTTTGCTGTTGCAGGATGTAAACATGAAAAGCAACCACTGTTACAGTAGAGCATGAATGGAGAAAGAAATGTGCTCTCTTTAAGCTTGATTTCTCACAGTATGTTTTTTAGCATTAAGCAAATCACTGACAGCTAATATTTCTGTTTTAGACTGTTGTTTTTTCCTATTACATATCCTTGGAGCAGTGCTGAAAATGTCTCTCAGTTATGTCCCAGGACTTGATTTTGGCTAGTTAGCTGCAGAATAACAAAAATACAGCACCAAAGAACAAAACAGCATTAGAAACATAATGTAAATCACAAATCCAAGGCTTTGAACAGTGCTAACGTGTTTTAGGCTGAAATGTTCCTTTAGTAAGAAGTGTGGTTAACAAACTAACAGTAATGCTAATTATCAGTACTACTACCTACATTACATAATTACCTTTTTCATAATAGGCTGAATCCTAGATCTGCCACTTGTTACCTTATTGTGCATATATTTGATGATGAGCTTACAGCATTTCCTATTCAGTCAATTCAATCTTATGAGTACAAATGGAAATATTTGCTGTGATTCCAGCCTACTCAGGCTAGAATTTTCAAGTGTGCTTTAAAGCATGAATGTCAGTGTAAATACTGTGTACAGAAGCTTGTGTGAAACTCACTAGGAGGTAGGGTGCCATTGTAGACTGTGGGGACAAAGCCTACACTGTGCCTATGGGAGCGGTTGGGGGAGGAGCGCAGCATATCCCTGGGCTCTGGAGAATGCTCGTCATTGGAGTAGCTCTGTTTGGATGTGACAAGTAAAGAAATGGTAAATGGTCAACTGACAGATACAAAACGGTTACCATTTTTTCCAATAAACCATAATTTCTTAGGTTAGAAATCCTCTGTGCCTTGCTGGAACCAAGTAGGCCTACCAGTATAAGAGGAGTGACAGCATGAACATCCCAAAACACTAAAATGAAAGTCCCCACTTCTTCCTCTTGTATGCTCTGAGGCTAAGGGGGGTGGTGAGGCGAGGCTCTCTGAGCCTCAGGCACTGACTCAGCTTTCTGGGTTGGGTGGCTGTTCCAGTGCAGAGGTATCAATCACTCCAACATGCTGGCTAAGAGGCAAGATCCAGAGGCATAACTATGACAGGGCTGTAAATTCTACAACAAAACGGACATAGTGTTTCTGGTCCACTGGGATGATTTAAAATGTTGGCCCCATTTTGTATTTGAACACTTCTCGAGTGCATCCTTCCTTCATCTCTACATTAAATGAGTTTCTGTTCAAGCCAGCCTGAACAGGTGCAGGCATAAGACATTTTTCAGAAGATGCTTTTCAGAAATGTGCACGGGGGAGCTACAGTTACAAACGAGCTAAAGTAAGATTCTAGATCTGGGTTTAAGGTCTCAAACGAACTCACCTGGAAGGTGGGGAGTGTGATAGTCTGAGGAGTCATCCTGCGTCGGAGGGCGGGAGCAGATTTGGGGCGTGGTCTCTTCACCTCTGGTTCCTCGCCTCTGGTTCGGCCAATGTCCTCGTCACATGACTTCCTTGAGGTCAGGACCTTGCCATCCAGGAAGTAGTGGTTTCCATTCCTGTCCCTTTCTCGCTCGTTCCTCTCTCTACTCTCTCCTGTTACCATGGAGATGGAGGCCTCTCCCTTGCCATCTGATGTGATAGTGCAGTCAGAG
>OMLB01042278.1:1294-16240 GCA_900302555.1 Myripristis jacobus
GGGCAGAGGGCTTGTTGATTGAATATGTTTGTCTATTTGCCTGACTCATTGATCTTTTAGTTTGAATCTATGGCCCTGACCATGGCTCTGAAATATCAGCAGCCTCACTGTGCTGTGTGTTGATAAATCCACGGCGCTGTCCGTGGTGCTGTAGTTGTGCCTTTTTCTCTCAGTCCTGCCCTTCAGTCAGATTTGTCTTGGATCTATAATATCTCCTAAACTATATAATATAAATACTCAATTCTACAATATATTGTAGCCAGCACTCTACAGAGTAGAGTCACTTTCATGATCAAAGTGACAAGTAGCAACATGCAGTTGTGGAAGAGCAAGAGAATCATAAAGACACCCTGCTGCCTGTAGTATTCCTATATTATTCCTTTGCTATTTCTATGATCATTCAGTAGCATCTGTGCTGCTGAAAATACACCTCAGACCAAGCCACCTCTAAAACAAAATATTTCAGGGGGGACATAACTACCGATATAGTTTTTACTACAGATGTTTGGTGTAACCTGGGAGTGGAGGAGGTAATTAACCTGCATTGACTCCACCATTCTCAGTCACCTCTTTGTGAATTCTCCCCTTAGATTTGACATTGCTCAATTACGCTTGCACAAGTGCAGCGTAAAGAGCAGAGCACATAAACCAGAAAGTACAAAAGAACAAGAAAACTGGAACATCATGATTGTTTATTTTGCCAAAACATCAACAGTAACAAAGACATTTCCTGACTCACTTCAGCAGAACTGTGAAACTGTTTGATATGACCTCAATATTGACTGTTTTCCTGTTCTAACCCCTCCACCCCCCTCCCAAAACAGCTTTTAATCATTTGCACACTAGGATGTGGAAACTCAGTCTTGAAAACAAAACTGTACTTGGTTGTTTGACATTGCTGTGGGTTCAGGGAGGGACATTTGACATCATCCTGTGTGGCGATGTATTTGATAAGCTCAGCTGTCAACTGCTTGTGCAAGCAGAATGATGCTATCTGACAAATGGTGCTTGTAGATACAGGTAGGCACTTGATGCGATGACTAATACTGAACATCTGCTTTGCTATATGAACTGTCAGAGTTTGATTTCTGATTGCTTGCTTATTTATGCTTTACGTTTTACCCCAGTGTGTTTGTGTATGTGTGTGTTTAATAATTAAATGTTTTTCACCTTGCTGCAGCACATCCCACACACTAATGTGTAGGTGTTGCTGTGATTCGCCTCTTGATTCGCCTCTTGAGGACACCTCTTAATCTGATGTAATGACAATTTTTGGTCCTGGAATTTTGGTCCTCAGGATATATTTTGTGTGCGTGTGTGTGTGTGTGTGTGTGTGTTTGTGCAAGCACGCAGGTATATTGACAGAATATGTGTGCTTGTTTGAAAGTACGCTACATTTTACATGTTCTGAGCACCGTGTGCATGTGTGGATGTGTTTTATATTGTGCATGCATGAGCGTGATCGCAATTAACATCTTTTTAAAATAACACTTTAACCCATTAACAGGGCAGGCAGGCAGGCAGGCAGACATGAGTGTTTCTGCTTGGCTGAGCATAGTATTATCTTCTCGGTGTGTTTGCATGACTAGACTGTTTCACACCAGGAAGTCTCACGGGAGCTCTGCAAGTCACAACAAACTGTCCTCATTGTCACTGTGATTTCCCTTACATGGATTTGACTGATACTGGACACAGAGGCCAAGGAAGAGGATCAGCCAAGTGACAGGCAACAGGTAGTGTTGATGGATGGACATCTGAGTAACTTGAAGAGCCCTTCATCTTGTCTTGCAATATTAATAAGAAGAGAAGAGAAGAGAAGAGGGGGAAAAGGAGAAGAGGAGAGGCAAAGAAAAGAAAAGAAGAGAAGAAAGGAAAAAAGAAAAAAGAGAAGAGAAGGGAAGAGAAGAGAAGACAATGGAGTAGTCCAACATCCTACAAACAAACACATGCATTTGTACATACGATACACATATACCTGTCTCAACCATGCCATATGCATACACATACACACACACACACACACACACACACACACATACGTACACACACAGAATGCACATTGCCTTAGGTGAGTGAGAGATGTGGCTGGCTTTTTTTTTTCATTATTATTTAATATGGAAGAGGAAACAACACACAGAGTCAGGATAAATCGTTCTCGACAGACTGATATTCTCGTGAAAACAGCACTTTTGTCTGCAGGGCCCTGAGATTTGAGAGTCTGTTGAGTTGTTGTACTGCAATCCACATTCTCTTGTCTGCTGTATTTATGCAGAGTTAAGCAGAAACAATAACTACAGTCCGTGCTGCTGGAGTGGGGTAGCTTGAGGCGTCTGTGTGTGAGTATGTGCATGTGTGTGTGTGTGTGTGTGTGTGTTTTGGGGGGGTGGGAGTTGGAGGAACAAACAGACAGAAGGGAATAAATAGTTTGTTCTGCGTCAAATGTTCATCATCACATAATGCCTCACTTCCCAAAAAAACAAATGTACATGCACATATGCTTGGCTCCCTCAAGCCACTTCACCCAGTGTGCACCCACATGCACACACAATAATATGCAAGCAAGACTATTCACACAAACGCAACATACACACATTCACATGCACACAAACATAAACACAAACTTATTTTATTCTCGTAAACTAAAACAAGATCAATATCTGTTCTCAGACTGTATGTTTTGGTTGCCATGGGTGTGTGGTTTTCAGTCCTGACACACATGCACGCATATGAGAGAGAAATCCACAAATACACAGAATATCTACTTATGCCTCATGCTACAATGTGAGTGCCCAAATAGAAACTTAGTAGGTGTGTGGAAAACCAATCTTGTAAAAACCTGAGTCACACTTTATTTATATAGTCCAGCTGATAATCACCTACAGTAATCACTTCCAGAGCTGCACAGTGGCCTTTTTTTCTTTTTTTTAAAATCTCATTCAACTTCCTATCAAGTGACTACAATGAGTCACTGACAAGTCTACTGATTTTCAGGTTACAACAGTGTGAAACGTGGGCTAACAACATTAATTTGGGCTAGGGTTAATCTTAGTGTGTAATCTTAATGTCAAGCTGTTTAAAATTGGGTCAAGGTTTGGGGTGAGGTTTCGTGGCCTGTAGAGCTGTGATACTTTAATTAATATCTACTTTTTTTTTTTTCTTCCTGATAATTGAGTGTCAACATCTGACAATCCAAATAAGGTTTTACTAAAGCCAGTCTTGTAAGGGGTGTGGGTGGCAGCAGGTTAACAAGAGGGCACAGCCTTTTATTAACTTGAAAATCCCTAACATACTGATCAGACTTTGTTGACAGAGCCCTAACTTTGCACTTTACACAGAGTCCATGATATCTCACTCAGTAACCTCTAATATCAGCCTCAACAACCTCATCAATCTCGACAACAACAGGCTAATGGGACAGCTGAACTTTTGGCATTGACTGCTCATTTCATCCGCCATTACAGTCTCATCATAAAACTTCTACAGAGCTACATACTTTGAACTGAAACTGATCTCTACTCTTTTCAGGCAGAACTATGACCAGCACTTTTTTCTGCTTCAGAGGCTCTGAGAAGCCTTTGTGGCGATACTACTTGATTACTCTCTAAGTAAACTACTGCTGGATGTGGCTAATTAAGTTCACGGCACCTAAATTACACAGTCGGCCTCGCTGTTCAATGTTGGCTGCACCTCAGGGTATCCGAGCTTTTTCTTTTGACATGTCTCATCAACTGTATCTTCCCAGAGAGAGAACAGGAGAGAGTTTAAATATAGGAACCACTAATTTTATGTCATTCAAATTATTTGAGATGCATGAATATTTTACAGTTTCTTATTTGATTAGTAGAGGATTAATTAAGCATGACGCTCCTCATTACTGACAAGCATAGTTTTGCTTCCTCAGCAGCTAGATCCAGACTGAAAACTGAAAGTGAGAGTGAGAAAAATGAAAACATGTATTTTAATCACCTCTCATTTTCTTAATTTTAATATATATCAAAATTCATAAATATACATATACTGTTTGGCTAACCTGTTGGTCGAACTTATTGTTGGGGTTTCTACTCCTGTTCCACCCAGCTGGGGTAGATTGAACTTGAAACCCTCCTAGGCTCTCACAAATGTCTAGGAGCAAACTGTGTGCTCTGGAAAATGGGATTATGGCTCAAAGTAGCAACAAGTTTGTTATTCTTCTGAGCCTAATGGGCAGATTAAGGCCCAGATTTGTTTCAAGCTTCTAAAAATCCCGAGTTTGCCCTTTAAATCCATGTATGATGGGAGCAGAAGTGCACTGAGGACACCATTTTACGATTTGCTTTACTCAGATTCCTGGCCAAGTACAGCACTTCAATCCATCAACTGTGAAGTTCAAAGAACTGCACTGTCTCTGAGTTCAGCTCCTGCTGGTGCCAAGATTATACGCTGTCACACACAGAGTGATGGTATTATTTACACAGCGGAGGATAGTGCATGTCATGGCAGAGGGGAGAAAAAGAAAGGGGGAAGTGGAGGTGTGATGGCAGACTGACAAGATGTCATTATGAAAATGTTTTGAGATTTTTAAAGTGAAAGTTGACTGAGAGGAAGACAATTCTGGTAGAAGATCTTTAGATACACAAACACACTCACACATGACACACACTTTAAAGATGTATAAAATTATGCAGATGACATCATGGGCCTTATTTTTGTGTTGGCATTAACCCGTAGGGCTCTAGCTCTAGTACATATCTCTCCATATCAACTGTCCCGTCACAACTGATGTCAGATCAAAGACTGGCACCGTTTGTGCTGATTGTGAGGTTTCGGTGATGTGCGCCAGTCAGCCAAACTTCCACTGCGCCGGCACCGCTCCGCCTTGCACGGAAAGTAGACGTGGTTTTCAGATGGCGAGCTTTTGGCATGAAAATAGAACAAAATGACAGGTATCTCTTTTAAACTAAGTTTGCTTTTAAACAAATGCAACAGCAACAAAAACAAAATGCTGTTGTTTTCTAACCAGCACAGTGAAACAAATCTCAAATCTAAGGAAATTTGTTGACTTCTTGTAAAAAGTACGCCATCATACTTTTTAAAACTGCATTGACCTGACAAGCAATGATAAATATGTCATTTCATAAAGAAAGATTGAAAGAAAAAGGAATAAGACCTAAATTAAATGAACTAGCCATTTATCCAAACTTAGGTCGCCAGATAAATCAATATTGACAACAAATCGGTCCATTATGCAGACTAACAAAGTTGACAGGAGTGGGCAGGCAGGCAGACAGTCACACAGAGAGAGACGCAGCCACGGGAGGTGGAGGTCTATCCGCTGTACCTCCCATCAGCTCCTCGCTACGTGGGTCCTGCCACGATTAAATTAGCTGCCTTTAACATTTCCTGTATTTTATTTTGTTCATTATTCATTGCTGATGTGTGTGACAGACGTGTATCAGGCATTTATGAAAATACGGGACAAATTGCGCAACATTTCATTGTCAATGTAAGGATGATTCCGTATTTTACGGGACTGGTGGCAACCCTATGCATGGCCATGAAGAGCCTATGCAACAAGAGAGAAGGCCAGCCAGAGTTTGCCGACATTTTTCATGGCGATTTCCCGGGGACGCCAAACATAACCACCGCTTCTCCAGCCATCTTTATCCACTCTGCATGTTCAGGGGGCGTGTCACTCAAGGTGTCACAAAGGCTGCGTGACACCCGGAAGGCAGCAGCTGCACTTTTCTTTTTTCTCTTATCAAAGTAGTGAGACCCTGGTCTCAACCGGTCTTGATCAAAAATCCCGAGTCCGCCCAGTCCGAGACCGAGACAAGACCGAGTGAAAATGCCTTTGATTCCGAAACGAGACCGAGACCCTCAAAAAGACTGATCTCGAGTAGCCTACTACAACACTATTAACCCGACAACAGGTGCTAAGCCAGCCTTAGGCGCTAATGTGGCTCAGAGCTGAGTTGCAAAGCTCATCCATCATTAAACTAGTTTTCGGGCATTTTCACTGGTTTGGGATTTTTGTGGTCTACAGCTAACTCTTTGGTCAGTGCTGTTAAGGGGAGTACTTATAAAGTGTATACCTTCATATCCCACTTTATATTGATAACATATACCAAGGGCACTAATATGCACTCAGAATAAAATATCAAAAACATTATTTAAATCCAAGGTCCAAGTCGATTCCATTTTTTCCAGTGACAACCAGGTGAAATGGCGAGCATTGCGCTCAGTGCTGTCGTCAATGATTGCTGTTTGTGGTGTTGCAATTAAAGAAGCAAAAATTTTTAGAGGCAGCTGCATCGTGGAGGATCGTAATACTCCATATCAGCTCCTTGAGAAAAATGACTGATGCAAATCTTTGACCTCCACTGTAGCATTATTTGCTATACCACCACCAGCCATTGGTGGCAGCACTGAGCGTACTGCTCGTGCAGCACTCTTAAAACATGCAGTAGTCCTAAGTGCAACAAAGAAGTAGTCATGCACCAACTTTGATTTTAATGTTTTGTAACTTGTGCACCATAGATTTAAGTCATGTTTTTGGTATTTTATACACAGTGCATGTGAGCACCCTTGGGATATGTAAGAAATAAATAACCCAACAAACCAAGATCTTGTTTGTCCATTACAAGTGAATTTAGAGGGTTAGAGGGATTTTAGGGTGGTATAAAATATTCCTGCTAGCAGCAAGGAGCAAAGTGGGACCCTGCATACAACAACATTCATATTCAGGAGACTAGGTTCAGGGGATTAGTCATAATCTCACCAGCATCAAGATGGATGGAGTGGTTCAACTGGGCATGTTTCTTTATTTTGGTACCACTCTGGGATTAAATATTGGTATCACCTTCACCAAAATGGAAATAACAGGTTATTTCCGTCAGAATTATTATGGGAAGTTGTCAGTTTATATCATAATGTAAAAATGTGAATCATGTAAAATACAACTTTTTCTCTGGCACCACTGCATTTTTGGGGCATTTTTTATTTGATTTGATTTGATTTGCTTTATTTGATAGCAATGGTACAGAGAGACCGGAAAGGCAAATTGCTCTGGCTGGAATCAAATGCGCCCTACCAGGTGACCACAGGGTGTCGGCTCCCACTATTGTGTACATACAACCATAAATCATAAGTGTGCGCTGACAGTGTTCATGTAATTATGCTCATTGCCAGAGGAGGGAGACAAAAATTCTGGACTAAAGCTTTAATGCAGTCATGACGAATGCAAATCTTTTCATTTAAGCGTATATTCTGCACCTCCCAGACAAGAACACCGGTTTCTCTGTGGAGACGCCTGTCTAATCTCTTCCATTTGAAAATGCCAGTGTGTCACAGCAAGGCATGAACTGCTTTTTAAGGGGAGGAGATCAGGCTGATTTGATGGGTCTTTGTTGAAGTAGAAAATGTTGGGTCCACATGCTCTTTCCATGGACACAAGTGAATACAGGGGAAATCTACAAGCTACAGTAAACGCTATATAAAATCAACATCAGCTATGAATGAATGGCGGAGAGGGCAGAGTAAAAAAAATGTTTTTGGGGCACTGAGACAGGTGGGTTGTGGCAGAAAGAGAGTATAGTTTAATACTGATTTCTTTCTTTTTTCCCCCTCTTATATTATATTACTTATTATTACTTATCATAGAGGAAAAGATTAAAAGTAATGTTACATATGTTAAAGTGTGTTATATTTTAAACTGGCCTGACACAGTTAAATCTGTTTAACAGCAGCTAAATCACATTAAAATACAAAATAAAATAAGAGACAGTCACAGAAACAAAACAACAACAACACAACAGAAGAGAGGACGTAAGTGGGGTAAGATGTTATATGCGATTTGAATCAATGGTTGCAAGTGTGTCCTTCCATCAGGGTGTTTATATGCCTGTTTGAAGTGTGTAATAGGGGTTACTGCTCAAATGTAAAATGGGATATCACTCAAAAAGATGCTCCTAAAATTTGGAAACACAATTTTGTCATCAGTTTACATGGCTCCTCTCAACTCCAAAAATGGAATGGCCACAGAGGCAAATCCTCCTGGTGTTCCTCCTGTGTATCAGGCCTGCTAGGGCAAGTAGTTTTTCAGCACCACCACATTGTACAGCACTGCTGGAGGTCAACTCCTTTGAGAGGCAACATCATGTATTTTCCCTCGTTAATCTGTGTTACCTGTGGTTCTTTTATCCAAGAACTGTGGGCTCAAAGTAGCACTGATCATAACTGTGAAATAGGTGATGACATCAATTTTGGCCTTATTATGCTGCCACAGCATTGCCAAATTCTGCAAGTTAGAATAAAAAAAAAAAATACTGAGGACTATTTGGTGAGTGGCCTTAAAAAAATAATTGTCTACTTTATTAGATAACTGAGCCTCCAAAATACAAAAACCCACAAAAATGGTTTGAGACCCAGAAAGAATTCTTTTAATAAGAGTCCCCAGAGAAAACTCTCAGAAAGTGCCGTGGTAAAATACAGTGTGTCTTGGGCACAGAGGGGCTGTCGGGCTCTGTTGCACCTGCTTTATGCAGAACACGTTTAAAGATACATTACCAAGCAATGTGAACTGGAAGAAAGAGAGGCAAGGTCATTCAGATGAATGAGAGACATTTAGCAAGCTGTATAATTAAATGAGAAGACCCCCAGGTCACAGTTACGTTTTTTTTCAAAAAATGCTCATGGTTCTACATTCATAGCAGCTGATACCATTACCATTTACATGATATATCATTCACTGTGGAGGCTAATTACCGAAATGCTGTCGAGGCAGTACCAGGACACATAAGGGCAATAAAACTATTCCTCCATGACTTCACACTCTTACTTGCCCCCCACCCCCTTTCACAAAGGCAATCTGTTCTGGCAATATTACAGCATACATTTGTTTGTGAATGGGAGCAGTAGTCCTCTACAGTGCAAAGCCTCTGTCTTAACTAAACAAAAAAAATGTTTGTAGAATATTGACATAATTATAAGAGCATTTGTCTGTTGGTCAGCCACCTTTTCTAGGAATTTATCATTATAATTTTTTATAATTTCGCTCTCTCTCTCTCTGACTCTCTCCCTCCCACTCTCTATCTCCTTTTCTCTCTCTGTCTCTCTCTCTTTGTTTGGAGCCATAAGGGCCTTTGGGATTTGTGCCTGAGTCAAGGTCAGTGTTGGGGGAGGGCTAAGCTGGTCAGTGCCAGTCAGGAGATAAATCAGGGGTGTCTGTATTATTTTTTTCCACCTGTATTCCTGGCAAAACCCAAAAGTCCTTTCGTGGTGCCTAAACCTAACCCAAAGGTTTCTGTCAGGAATATTGTTTGGGAGCCCGATGTGAGGACGTGTGTGTATGACATGAGTAAGGAGGGGGCAAAAGAAAGGTGGGCCTGCTGGAACGTTTGTTACAATTTAAAAGAAGGGAGAGATTCAGACAGAATAGTATTGGGACTGGTAACCAATTTTTTTACTGTTGTCCATATTGCTTCTTGTGTTCAGAAAGAAACAATGGAGTAGTGGCTTAAATAGACCAGATAGTCAAATCAATGCTGCTCCTTAATATAAGGATAAGGAATTTATCTACATTTGTTGTGCTTGTGTTTTCTTTGCTGATTTTTTATATTGGGTTGAAGTTTGGAGATCCGATTTATGTGCATTGTTTCCATTTCTAGGATGAATTAAGACTTCAATGTAGGTTTCAGCATCATTTGTATACTAAACTGTGCACCAAACATGCAGCATTTACCACTCAACTGGCCTTAAACCTTTTGCTCATCTGCACCATGTGACCTGAAAGGATAAATTTAGACTGATCTGATCAGCCGACTGAAAAGGGGGGGATTTCAGTTTAGCTACAAATTCACACCATAGTGCTGTATCATATGTCATCAAGCATACTGCACCAACGCAGGCTCTGCTCCAAAGACACAACAATGAAGTGTACAGAGCTGAACACAGAGTGGGCCTCTGCAAACCTGCATCAAACACCAACACTTCTACCAAGAGCAAGCAATGGAAGAGGTGTTGAAAACCAAATGAAATGGTAATCCGAGTTTAGAAATGGGGTTTTGCAATTTTAATTGTCTGTAATTTTGGCAAATACAAGTCAAATGCTTACTCATTACACAGTATTTCTCAGCTCACTGCATAGAACTTCAGCTGAAATCAATATAGCAACAGAAGCTTAGGTATTCTTAGAGACGTGAATCATGTTATCCTCCCAACTGTATATGAAGTTAACAGTACATGCAGGCCACTTCCCTTTGCATTGCTCTGCTGGATCAAAAGTCAGTGCCTGAGGAGATTTCGCTGCATGTGTTTAAGGATAAGCATCCAAGCAGACATTGTATATTTTGTAGTTTTCTTCCCTTCATTTTGCCCACATATAATTCCTAACTTACTAACTAACCTCTTAATTAAGTCATTTTATATTTCATAGTAAACTAGCTAAGCGGTTACAACTGTTTGGATGTGGTGGGATGGGTAGGTTAGCAATCTGACTTTACTTTGCCCACCAGAGCCAAAGTTCACAGCTAAAGATGTTAGTCTAGCTCTGGCAGTCACACACACCGGAGACCAACAATGCTTCAGGTTATTGCCCAAATGTAACTGGTTCCACACTATGAACTTTGTGCTCATTTGCATAATTTAATACTTCATTAGCTTTTCTCATCACATTAAGGGCCTGGTACCTATCACTGCCAGGGCCTGTTCTGTTAAGTATGCATGAATTTGATTCTCATAGACAGTGAATGGAGGTAAACTGTTATTGTAAAAACTTCATCTAAGATGCATCTACGAGAGTCATCATTCACAAGCACTGAAACAACAAATGAGATTTTGGGCCATTTTGTGTGCAATTTTCTTGTAGGCATAGGTTATGTAAATTTTTGGCTTGTGTCAGCTCTTTGGAGATATTACTAAAAACAAAACAAACTAATAGCATTACAAAATGTCACTTTTCACTTTTTTTCATTCCGTAAAACTTGGCTTTGCAGCTGCTTTCTGCCAAAGATAAAAGTGAAACAACAGACAGTTGTAAATCATCAGTAACCCAATATGAAAATATGAAAAGTTTGCATAAGTCTATGTGTGTTTATGTATGAATGTGTGTCTGTCACTATGCATTCGTATGTCTCTGCATATGTGTGCATGGAATTACTGTTTAACAGCTGTAGCTATAGCAGAGCTCATCCTATTGTTCTCAGGGCATTTTATTGTCTCCTGTGTGTGACTTTTATCCACCCCCTGCTGTGTGCTTCTCTCCCATTGAAGTGAATGGCTGTCAGCAGCCATTATTCCTAGCAAGACCTCTGCTGTGATCTCTGCCATGTTTCATCAAAGCGTGGCAATTTACTCCAAAGCCCACTGTCTGGGCATGTTAGCTAGTAGTACAATTATTACCAGCAAGTGCGCACGTGTGTGTGTGTGTGTGTGTGTGTGTGTACGTATCTAAAGCTTTTGTCAAGCTAGTGGACAAGCACCAGTAAAAAGAGCTGAGCAGACAAATTTTCTCCATTATTATTTCATAATGGAGTTTGATGTATGTGCACTGCCGTCTGTGTGACTGCCGTCCAACACGTGCACGAGAATCGGTGCAGATCTACACACATTTCTGTGTGTGTGTGTGTGTGTGTGTGCACTTTTTCCACTTTATATTCCTCCTCACAGGCCTTTTTTACCTGTCCTTGTGTGCGTGTGTGTTTGTGCGCGAGTGTGTTAAATAATTAACAGTGTTCGTCGCCTTGCTGCAACACATCTCTCACACACTGATCTGATTAAGATGGCCCCAGGAGACACACACTGCCTGCCTACTCTGCGCAATGACTAATGTTGTGTGTGTATCCATGCTTGTGTGTGTGTGAGAGGGTGATTGGAGGATGGTTAAGATAGTCTTTGTGTGTGTGTGTGTGTGTGTGTATGTGTAGAGATGACTAATGTGTTTTCCTGTGTCACTTGCAGCTTGCATTTGTTGCATTTGTTTTTGCAAGCGTATCATTTTTCTTCTCCTGTCTGTGTGTTTGTTTATTGTTAAGCACATCTTAAGGAGTTTGTCTTCATTGTAAACATTCTCTTAGGAAGCGGCTCAACCCTGTGTGCGCGTTTTGTCGTGTGTGCTGTGTGCCGATGGTATTAGAGAAAGGTCAGAGGTTGGGGAGCAGAACCAGTTGTCATTGGTTACAGATCAATACTACCACAGGAGATGCTGTTGATGACGTTTACAAACAGCATTAGAAAATATTAATAGTGTGTTTCTAGGCAAAGTGTACGCCACCAAGTTGCTGCTTTGGTCTCTCTACCTCTGGCACAATGTCTAGCAAAGGATCTGTGAGCCTTCTAAGTCCACCAAATTTTTAATTATAATAATAAATAAACCCAAGCCATTTGTTTTTCTCTTTACACTTAACTTTTTACATTTTATTAGGATAAGGAGACAGGAGATAGCTACCCAGTTTTGTCCGTTTTTGTCCAGTTAGTTATTTGATTTGGCATTATCCTTGCGAGCTGTTATATTTGCTATGAGATCCAGCAAACAAAAATACAAACAGGATGGTGAAATCAGCAGGGGATATAAGCTGGATGGAAAATATGTTTTCAGCTTCGTCTCACAGCGTTGGGGGGAAACAGCATTTTTATGGCTGTATCGACAAATACGAGGACTAAAAGTGACAAAAACATATATTGTGAAGTGCCAAGTTGTGTTTAAGGCACTGCCTCCATTGTTGGAATTTCTGTAATTATACAGGGTGGCATGACTTTTCTTTGTTCTAAATAAAATAAAATAAAATAAAATAAACTCTCATAATTGAAAAGCCATGACTTTTATCTCCATTTTCTCTGAGACAAAAAAATGTCCCAGATATCTAAATCCATATAAATCACCATTTTTTTTTTTTTTAAATTTAACTTTAGGCTGTAAGGCCAAATCTATCTGCTTTTGTTGCATCTGTATATTGATCCAGTTTTTTAGACTGTGTGTGGCCTGTAGATTGGATTAGAGTCCAGCTCTAATCCACCCCAAAGGGAGAAAAGGAAATGCGTTGTTGTGTTTGTAGACAGGTCAGATAGATACTGTCGAGAGAGAGAGAGAGAGAGAGAGAGACGGTTCAATCCATGCTAACTTTATCAAGGGTCTCTCGGGAGACATGTCACAGTGAAAGCCAATATGGTTTGTTCAGGTTACTGATGCAGGAATTTAACATGCTTTGCTTCATTATCTTAAAGGTGTTTTGGGGTCAGAAGGTTGAAACTGTCAGTCAGCTGGTCAATGTTGGATTAAAACTGTGTCTAAGAAGGCTGTGATACAAGGGCAGCATTTTTGAGACTGTGCTGATGGAGAGTATTGCTTGCACTAGGTCAGGAAGTAGCAAACTGGACCAAAGTGAGAGCTGCCATAACTGTTCATCCAAATTACCTGGAAGTGTTTCATGTGTTGGGTCATGGCTTTGCCAATTCTGCTTTGTTCATCATTTCTATTTTAGGGTGTGTCGGCTGAGTTAGACAATACCAGTCTATGCAGCCGTGTGCTTGCTACTGATAATGGCTTTCACCATTGAGTCATAGCTTAGCAACAAGCCTGCTGGCCTATTTTTGGTTTCAGGCAATTATCCACAATGCAGTGTGATGGTGTGGTCCTATGACACTTCCAGATTGTGGCTCTAATGAAGGGAAAAATGTCTGTACCCACATCTGTCAGGTATCGCCAGAGTCTTTCCAAACCTAAAGCTGTGTCTCTGAACCTGGTGGGTCAGATTGGCATTTGTTTGGGTTAATTACTTTTATCACCCAGAACAGTTTCTGTGCAGGATGCTGTTTGGTGAAGAGGTGCATATAGGCTTACTGACATGTTATTTTTTCACAACAGTGCTGCATGCAAATTACAAGGACAAGAGTGCAAAGTGTAACTCTGTAACTATGTAGCTTTGATAATTTGCTTTAAAGGAACAGGTTGCAAATCATTCAATCCACTGTTAACACCATGGTTGCCAAGATTTCAAGCTCTGAAAATAGCCAATAACCACTTTGTTTTGCTTTGGGAAATCCTTGTCCTGTTTTTTTCCCCCTTATGCTATCTTATCTCTTATCATGCTGTTCAAGGCCCTTATTACAGAAACTTGCAGATAATTAGGCTTAGAATCTGATTTAGGAAAACAGATTATAAGTTCCTAAGTCAACGTCCCTATCCAAACTTACAGTAAGATAGGAAAAATGTATTACATGAGCATCCTATCTTCCAAAAATCTTCAATAAACCCTCCTAACTTTAGGATAATAGTTAAACCATCCTAACCATTTCACTTGTCCATGTGGCTGCTCTTTTATTTCTTTTATAAAACCAACAAAATGTCATCAGGCAAAGCTTGTGTGGCAAAAGGCTGGCAGACTGAATGATGTGCTGCTGTTTGATGACGGTGCTTGTTAGTAGATACAACTGCTGCCGATCCCCAAATACGAGCTAATTTGGGGTCAAAAACAACAAATCTTACACAGCTGACAACAGTGATGCAAAGTAAGAATCAAAACAAAATACATAAATAAATGAACGAATAAAACAAAAGCACCATAGTTGAAAATTTTTAATTTATTCTACATCAAAGATGCATACATTGCAGAATGGAAAGACATTGCATCTCGGAAAAAAACTTCTATTGCTACTTAAACATTCAGATGCAGCTGATTGTTCATTTAGGTGTATCTAAGTCTCCAAAATCCTAAACAAAGGACAGTGTTAAGAAGTTTCATGACAAACATTGTGAACTGTGTGAGGCAGCGATAAAATTATCTTATTATCTGAATGTCCAAAATATGTGAAAGTAAGAGGGAAATAATATCTAATACCCTAAATTGTTCCAGGTTTTTATTTTCACTCTAATGTCTATACTGCTATAGGAAAGACCATGTATTTTGCTGGAAAATTTATTCACCTCAGTATGCAACAAACTCAAAAATAATTTACAACCTTTTTATTTTATCT
>OMLB01042288.1:1079-14358 GCA_900302555.1 Myripristis jacobus
AAATCAAATCTCCGCTGACTGACCCGTTGAGAGCCCTCATGGGGGGGTCAGGGTTCACGGACGAGCCTCGGCCACGTAGGCAGCGAGGAGAAACAGAAGCACAGGTATACAAGCAGACATGCACACACACACACACTGCAATAAATGTCCATCTTTTCGTCTCATATATCAATATAATCATCTTGATTCTCTTCAAACAAGTCACAGCCAGTGGGATGAGATAAGGGCACTTGTCTGCAATGCTAATCAACCTGTTTCCAGAATTTTCTTGACTCAAAAGTCAATTTCTTGATTCCCAGCAAATGTCCCGAAACTGCCTTTGGAATTACCTCCTGAAATGGGTGAATTTTTACACTTGATGGAAGAAAAACAAGAGTTTAACACGGAATATGAGACTAAATGAACTGGCAAGATGTTTTATTTTGCAGTGGGGACACATTTAATAGCATCTAATTACAGCCCGAACCTGTCAGTCCTCCACGCCCTCTCTCTCATTTTTCAAGGTCCTACTCATCTCTGTAAAGATATACCATAATGCCACATGCCTGATGAATATTGACCGTCACGGCTAATAAACTCAGGTCAATCTCTGAGAGATCAGCTTGAGCGGCCTTACGGCGGCATCTTTGACAGGTTGGAGATCAAAGGCTACATTTGTTATTGCAGAAACCAGGCCAGATTGCCTGTTCTTAGCGTGCTTCTCATGTGTGTCATGTTTTCAACCCCCCCAGCGCCGTGAGCTTTGAGATAAATCCAAACCATAGAGTTATCTCAAAATGCGGTTTATGTTGCCGGCTGTTAAAGGAAAGTTAGTGCTGTTAATAAGGTGCCATTTCTACAGGCCAGTGGTTTGTTTGATTTATTTGTGTGTAAAGCAGCTTGAGAAGATAAATACCACAAAATCAAGACTCTGACCTTGTATGTCATTTATATGGTGGTGTGTATCTACTTTATTTGTTTGTTTATGTATTTATCTTGCCCTTTTTGCTTCTACTTCTTCTTCTTCTTTTTCTTCTTCTTCTTCTCCTTCTTCTTCCTGCAAGCCATGTTGTGTTTTACAATTCACCACGTGAAGAAGGGACACTGGCTTGATTTATGCAAGAATCAATGGGGGATAGGTTGTGATTGAGCTTTATGCACGTGTGTAAAAGCTGTTAGACACACACACACACACACACACATCCACATGCACATCCACATCCACACACTACACACATGGGGAGAAAGAATGAAAGGCCACGTAATAGGACTCCTGCTGGTGAGGAGATTGGTCTAGCTCAGCTCCACTATGCTGCCTCTCACCCAAACCTCCCCAAGGCTTTGTCCCAGCGTGAACACTCTGCACCGCCTCACTAATAGACATGCAGCGTCTTTTTTCATAGTATAATAAATGTAAAAACCACAAATCAATTTCATTCAGATCCACATCAAGCCACGGATCAGGGTTGTTGATTCCATCTTTGTGCCAGCCAGCAAACAGTTTGAAGCTATCACTGAGACTCGTGGAAATGCGGGAGGTGGAAATAGTCCATAATTGGTTGCAGAGTGAAAAAGTGAGTTGTGAAGATGCTCTTGGAGCTGTTCAGTTGGATTTATTCAGGGAGATGCAAAGTAGTGCTGAATATTCATATCGGCTAATGAATGAGGAGTCTGTCTACAGCTGATGTCTGCGCCACATCATCTCAATAATGTTTGAGCTCTGACCGTGCACGTTGCTGCAGTGTGTCTCATTCCTGACAGTTCGCCCTCCATTCCGCACCGACTGAGTAACAGAGTCTGATGCAGGGGCAGACCGGCCATCTGGACTACCAGGAGTTTTCCCAGTGGGCCTGTCAACCTGAGAGTCCAGCAGCACTGATGGGAAAAGATAAAAAAGTCTCATGCTGCTTGATAGTCATGCTATACTGGTTAGTTGGCTCCATAGAGGTGTCTGTGTGTGTGTGTGTGTGTGTGTGTTTGTTGGTCTCTGTGTGAGTGTGTGAATGAGGGGTCACAAGTTCATCACATGTCATGAATCCATTTTCTCCTTTTTATATACTCAGCTGACAATAGCAGACTGATTCTATTATTGGAAACTGTAACTTAGTTGATCCAACGTCAGCAAGAGAACCCAGAGAAGCTGCAGACCAAAAAGGCAAAAGTGGACCACAAACTGAAATGGAAAACTGTCCACTGGGGCAGATGTGACCACATGCGCCAAGCTGATGAATAGTCATACTAGAACTGACAGTGATTCATGTGTCACATTTGCAGACATCACTGTGCAGCAGCATGAATGAAAGGCAAAAGCTCTACTGCTTGATTCTAGGAGGGATATGTATATTTGCTGGATTTACACTGATTCTGGATACAGCATAAATCCAGAAACGGCACACTGCCCCAATAAGTGTGGCTCTGCCTCTGCCAATGTGTGTGTGTGCAGATGTTAGCATCAAATTTAAAAATAGTTTTAAATACAAAAACCTCCCCAAAAAACTAAAGGGGCTTTCACATAGCGCACAGTTTGGGCCGCGCTCTGTGCTCGGTACGGCGCAGAGCAGCACGCGCATGCACGGCATGCACGCATTTGGCGCTATTTTTCTAGTAAATGTATAACTATACTGCATTGTCTTTTCAAGAGTAGTGTATATCTCATGATGTCAATCATCTAGATTTCTAAATACACACACCTCCTGTCCGTGTAGTAAATTATTTGCTTCAGTTTACAACAGTATTGGTCTTTGATTGCAGAAAAACCGAAAAAAAAAATTAAAAAAAAATTGCCTATTGTGGAAAGCAAAAACATCATATATCTCTGCCAGTTTTTAAACACACCTGGTAATCCCAAATTGTTGGATATTTCTCTCCATAATTGGACAAGTTAAAAAAATTTCAACTTGGGCACCAGTTCGGCTCAGACCGGCTCGCAATGAATGGCTACGCCGGCCGAGGTCTGCGCCGTGCGTGCGCTTTGTGAAAGCCCCATTGATATATCACCTTTTCTCATTCTTGATCTAAAATAGTTCATCATCTTCAAACTTACATTGTACATATCTTCGAAGAGTTACCGCTAACAGATATTTTAGCTTGATGGTATCTTGATTCTCTGCATGCATGTTGACTACATACTTTGACAAGAGAGACATTACATTATGGGGAAATATAGATATTTTTTTTAATTGTACCTCACTAACCTTAAATAGTTCCTAATGTTGTCCTGCTTTAAGTTAAACAGAAAACAGAAAATCTGTACTCAAGTTTGCATCCATTAATGATAGTGTGCTTGTTCATTGTTTTGAACATGGGCTTTGTGATTCCTGTCCTGACAAGATGAATTTGAATTTGGGAGACTTGAGTTGTGGCAGCTCTCTGTAAGATGAGCCTGTGCTTGTCCACAGACTGCTGCACGTTTTGAATGTGTGGACTTTATCAAGCTGAGCATTTGACTTTTAACTGCCGGGGGACAAAGACACTAATGAATTCCAAGTGAACTTGTGGCAGAGAGAGAGAAAGCCCATGTTAACAATACATTTGCTAAAAAAAAAATAAAATAAAAAAAGCACTGCCATTATTTCAAATCATGATAAGAGAGCTCGCTGTTGCAAAAAATAAATAAATAAAATAGTCCAGGCCCACAGCTGAAGAAATGTCCCTCTCTCTCTTGCTTTAAATATTCATTACCTCTTCAAAAAATCATCTCTTTTTTTTTTTCTTCTCTTCTTTTGTCTGATCAGAGGTTGCTCCCTGTGTTAAATTATGCAGCCGGGCATGTCTGGATGGAGGAAGAGATAGGAGAGAAGAAAGAAATGACAATGAGGGAGGGAGAGCAGAGACGTACAGACAGACAGACGGAGGTTAGAGATAGAAGTCAGCTCGATGGACGTGACAGGCATGACCTCAGCAGTCACATCCCTCAATCTGCTCTGTGGGAGTTTCCGTGACTGCAGACAATAGAAATCACCTGGGCCCGCTAATGGGACAGTTGGGGAGGTTGAGGAAACCAGCTTTGATCGAAGAATTTAAGCTCATTCTACTGTTGCGCTCATTGTAAGACACTGGATAAGCATTTGCCTCAAATGCAAGGAAATACAGAACATCTATGTGTATGAAAATATCAAAGAGAACATTTAAAAAACACAACAACAAAAAAAAAACAACTGAATTTCATATACAGTCACATGACTATTTCAAAAGTTTCCATAACCAGGTGCAACATACATGATGTCAGGACTAAAACATTTTCTTACAGGGAGCACCACAAGTCGTTCGGCTGATTATGATGCCCTCTGCTGGTCAGAGCTTTTGAAACTCCCTGAAGATGCCACAGGCGGACACACAGACATTGTTATGCCCACCCATGCACCCTAAACCCACACATGAACCTCACCCATGCCTACGCGCTGTACACACAAACACACACACAGTCACACCCGCACAAACAGAGTCTCACACACACACATACGCACACAGTTAAGCCTATGTGTTTCCCCAGTATTAAATGGGACTTAGTGCACAGAATAATGGCGTCCTGGCTTCTTAGACAAGACTAATCCACTTTCATGCCATGGCACTCTGACGTGTCAAGCCTTGTTCGTTGTCCCTGCCTCGTTAATGAATGAAAACATCAATTAATCTCCTTATTAATGATTCACGGACTCTATATGCTAATTCCTGTCTCCTGTGTCAGCAAATACACAGCCAAATCCAACATGCAGAGATTACATACAAAGTGCAAGGGTATGTACAAGCATAGCACCACCCCCTTTCACTTTTGTGTGCTCTGTTTATATGTATGTGTGTGTGTGTGTGTGTTTAATGAGGACGCAAGCACATTTTAGTGTTTGTTCCTGTATGTCTGTGTACCTTTTAAATTATATGCTCTGGTATTTTGTAACGCTGCATGTCAATATGGCTCCAAGTGTTTTCATTTATAATACGATCACCATTTTCACTGTGTGAATGCTCTGTGATCTATACTTGTCCTAGATAATAGGTTTCCATGACAACACAGTGATGAAAGCAGAAATGTACATCTACCGCTGGTAAACTGCATTTATTGCAGTGAATGAAGAGTCATTTTACCGGAGCCTCAGCCAATCAAGCGCACAGTGGTCAGGCAGTTAGAGAGATTTATTTGTAAGTGGGAGGTCATAGGCTGCTGCAACACCCAGAGTTCACTATTGTCAAGTACCATTGCGCAAATCACTGAAGACCCTACCCACCTCTGATGTATTGTAAACAACACATCTGTGTCTGTGCTTGTGCAGCATGTGTTTCTCCTGGGTAATATGTGAGGAGACAAATCTTTAATTGCGCCGTAAAGAAAATGGCAATTGATTGCTTCCATAATCCTTCAACTGGAGCTGTCCTCCTTCCTTCCTGTCCCTTGTTTTATTCTTTCTTCTTTTTCTTTCTCCAGATAGTTTGCTGACAGACAAGCCAAAAAAAAAGAAAAGAAAAAAGAAAGAGACAGAGAGAAAAGCGGGTCAGTGTTGCATAAGCCAAGATTCAAACCACTGCCAATTGAGAAAGTTCACCAGACAAGTGCACAAGTAGTCCACTAAAGAAGTTGTTCATAAAGTAGGGTGCTATGACTCTGTGAGGGGCTAAAGGCGGTATCATATTATCCCCAGAAAAATGAGAAATAGTCAACTTCACTATTATTTAACTATTATTTAGTATTATGACATGCGGGTCTGCACGCTATTCTTTGGAGGTGGAGGTTATTAGGCTTCATCAGTAATGATCCCAATATTTATGGTGCTGGTTACGGTGCTGTTTTTTTCCCTAACTACTTACATATAATATTTAATTGATGGGGGGAAAAAATGAAATAATAGGCCTAGAGGTATAGGTCTTAACTAATATGCAATTAAGATGCAATAATGAGCAAAGTGGGTTAGCTTTAGCTACAGTTTAATCCCTGAATATGATAACTCAACACAGCAAGATTCAAGTTACATGTATGTTGGCTTAAGCAGATCATATACAAAAATGTGTGCAAAGACAAGTATCTTTAAAGACACAGATAGCAACTTGTGTGTGTCTGACCAGACCAGATGATAACCATATGACTTGTATACAAGGCGCTTACACATCTGTAAACTTGCAAAACTGGTCAGATGAGTCCATGAGCATCAAGTCACTAAAGCATCAATAATGTCTCAGTTTGGAAAACCGCTGATGTCCATGGAAACAATATGCTGTTGACCAGTCCACGCTTGACAGGTGACAAGTGATCTGTTGTTGTCCAGGAATATCTTCTCTGGCGTCCAGTCAGAATCTGCTGCATTTTTCTGCTGTAACTCTTACATGCATAACTGCAACACCCCCCACACTTAGCTAAAATGAGGTCTAATAATAAATAGGAACAAACCTCTCCATGCTATATAATATTGAGCTTAAAATATGCTTTCACTTTCATTTCTAAATGGAAGTCAGGCTTTCAATCAGAGCAGGACTGAGGCTCCCAAATGAGTATCTGTACATTATTAATGTGCGAGACAATCTGCGTGGACAAGATTGAGTCTGTAAACCCCTCTGTATCAGATAATCGAGGTGCACCAGCAGCCAGACCAAGCCTCAGATCTGCAATTCCAGTTGTCCGGATGGCCAAATTCGGTGTTAATTGGCCTCATGATCCTCTAGTGCGGAGGCTTTGGCATCCTCTGGTTTTGAATCTGTGGGGCGACGGAACAAGCGTGTGAGTTGGAGCTGTGCAGGCGTCGGTGTTGTTCACTTTTGTCTGCTTTCTCCCGGCCCTTTTGCAGGCATGTAAAGTGATTGCCGACAGGCCGCGGTTGTGCTTGAAGGCTCGCAGGTGTGGGCCGTTACATGGCTCAGCCTGCCTCTCGCTGGCAGGGCAGCAGGCGCTGGCCGTGGTGCTGAACTCGCACCGGCAGAGCTGGCAGCCGCGGTGGCTGGCTGGGGCGCTGAAGCTCTGCCAGCGCACAGCCCTGGGGAGTGGCATGGGTCTTGTGTTGTGAAAGCAAGGGGCTTTGTCCCTGCCATCACGCTCACTTTACTGCAAATTAAACTCTGGTAGCAAATACTAACTTGACTGTGTAACCGGACCAACCTGCATTTATCGAACAGTTTCCAAAGAGCTCGATTGTCTGCTGAGAGAGGCAAATGGGTTTTAGGTGAGGGCAGAGTGACGGCAACTCTGAATGGACTCTGTCATTCCAAGACTAGCTTAAATCAGAAATAGCCAGTATACTAGTGAAATAGCTTTACAACAACACAAAACATTCCTCTTATCAGAACCCCTTAAACTCTGATTTTCAGTCAAATTCACCCCTTCGTACCTTCAAAGTTAGAAAAAAAAATTTTTCGCATGCTTCATGACAATGGGCCAGATACAGGAAATGATATACAAATTTATTTCTTATTTTTGTCCTTATCCATGAATTCTTCTTATTTTGTGAGTACCCATTGATATCTAGGCTCTACCTTTTTTTTTCTTATTTTTGCTGGCCTCTTTGCTATGAGAAAATTTTGCAAGTGATCGACAGCACTCTCACCAAGCTAAGAAAAGTCTTTCTCATTGTCACAGGCCACAAATCAGTTGTCAAAGTAACAGTAATTACAACGATTAAATAATGAAAATAAGAATGCATGAATGCAGATATTTGACAGTTTGTTGAAATAACGGTAAAAAAAAGCCTATTGCCCACGACAGGTATTAAAAATAGTTCTGTGCATAAATGAATTTTAGAGGGTTTATAGAGAAGAACTCCATCTCTGTCAGTGTTGGGGCTTCAGAACCTGTCCTGTCCTCCTGCGCTCGTCACCATGGAGCATTCACCTTGGACAATGCACTTTTTGGTCTGCATTTTAATATTGAATTATTTTCATTTTATTTCAGCAACTGTACGTCCTTTGCCCAGGCGACATTCACAGCATCACACTTTCCTGTAATGTCAGGGCTGATGTTTTTTTTCCCACCCATTTAACAGTACTTCAGTTTAGCTCAGTTTAGTTCAGTTCAGTTCTTTATTGTCCCCAGAAGGGAAATTTGACTTGACTTGACAATCACAATCAACTCTTGATTTCAGCTGCCAAAGTTCTTCTTCTTGCTACAACTTTGTTTGGTGGCATCTCTAATTCTTGGGCATCTGCCAGAATACTTTGCACACGGCACAACAGCTGGCCTCCTAGAGTTTAAGGGGCATTACATGCTCAGACACACGCTACCAGTTTATGAACACATGAGATTTATCATTCAACACCTGGATATGAGCAGATTTGGGTGGCTAAAAGCATAATATGTAGGATTTTCCTACAAAACAATGTATAGACTCGTACAAAAATAATCTCTTAGTAATCATTTGAGACACCAGAAGTGTGTGTTGGTGTGTGTATCTGCACAGACTCTGCCCTCACGCGGTGCCAGTTTGATAGCACATTCAGCAGCTACGTGGACAGAAAGGAAGGGAACGAAATACAGCAAGGTGAAAAGCCAGGCGGACAAAGCTCATACTACAATGAGAGTGAATCTTGGGTTTGGCTTTCAGCACTGGAGGAGAGGATGAGGATGAATCAAATGTTTTGCGTCACCATCCTAGGAAACAAAACGGCGCTGCTGGAAATCAGGGAGGAGGGGCCAACTTTGAACCGACGAATCGTGTGCATTCTGCCTTTAAGAACGTTTGGTGCATCTCACATTGACTTCTTTGGTTTTCCTTTAACAGAAAAATAAGGCAAAATAAGAGAGAAATTTAAGAGAATGTTGCTGCATCTGTATCACAAACCTGGTATCTGCTGGTTGCAATGCTTTATTGAAGCTACATCATCCTTACATTAAGTGAAATATTCAAAGCATTGGCATTGTTTTATGGGTGCACCATTACATCAAATCGAAATTATTCAGCAGGATATATCTGGCATTGTTGGATTTGCACTAGAATTTCATACAAAGTTATGCGTGTCAGAACCTCACACTGCAATAACAAATGCATCACCGGGACTGGCAGGATTGTAGAGGTTAAGGAAAATTATGAATCAAAATTCCTGAGGAAACGTGGCTGTCTCACTGGTGTGACCAAAGGAAATATTCAGGACTACTGATTGGGGGGAAAAAAAGAGTTTAAAAATGCAGTCAACTACTTGCCCTCTGGTGTGGTGTGTGAAGTATGCCCTTACTGACGAAGCATCATCATTTGTAAGCATGGAGCTGTTAATGTGCAGGGAAATCTTGAGCATGAGAATCAGAACTGCTTTGATTTGCCAAGTAGGCTACAACAGGCACACAAGGAATTTGACCTGGTTAATTGGGGCTGGCACATTCAAGAGAGTTACATTATCCAACACACACTAATGAAAGGAAAAAATAGGATCTTACGTCTAGTACAGATAAGCCGTACTGTATCACAGCCGACTGAGCACACTTTACAAGAATGTATGTCAGTTGTCAAAGAAGCATTACGGAGGCCTGTGACTGTTTGGAGTGAAGAGTTGGGACCGGCTACCTGAGGAAGCATGTCAGGGACAAACTGGACTGATGTGACAGCACCGAGCCCCCGTACAAGAGAGGACAGAGCCTGCTGCTCTTTTTGACAAGGCTCTGATCTTTCATTGAATGCAAGACACCGCTCCACATTAATCTCTTTTTGACGAGATTTTCAAGCATGCTTGCATGTGTACACAAGTGTGGCCAGATGTATGCACACTCGCACGGGTGTGTGTATGCCAACACACAGCACAGATAAAGCTCGAGTGTCATCCCTGTCCCATGGTAATGACAGCTCATCAGCAGCGATAAAGAACGAATGAAGAGAGGAAAGAGAGCAAAGAAGGGAGAAGTTAGCGGCTGTCTGCCGAAGCTTTTCCTCTGTGCCATTTGCATGCAAATAAACACACATGCATAACCCCCCTGGTTGTACAGTATAATCCTCTACTACAGAGGGGATTTACACACACACACACACACACACAGGATTTTCATAATCTGCATCTCTGTAAAATGATATCTTTGCCTTCGTCACATGATACCTCCTTGATGATCCCATTGGCCAGGCTTGTTTGGCCTCTCAGGGTACAAGGAAGGAAGTCCTTTAATGTTTCCCAGCTGTGTGACAGGATAAGGGACGAAGCCACTGGCAAACACTCTTCTCTATGTTGATGAGCCAGTGACATAACCGTGTGTGGATGATGCTGTGTGTTGAACGGATGTGTGATGTGATAATGGGATAAAGACAGATATTTAGCCCGTGCAGCATTGCTATTGTGCATATTGCTGCATGATATGAGACAATACACAGCCATTGATATGATAAAGATTAATTTGTAGTGTATGCACTGTACGGTATTTGTTTTTGTACATGGGCAGAATTAAACACAGTGAATATGAAATATGCATCTCCCCATAGCAGTTTCAGGGATGTGGCAGAGGGTAAATGCATGTAAACACGATTTAACCACCTCTTGTAATCTGAAATAGCTTTTACACATCTCCCCAGAGCTTGCATGTATAGTTAGATGGATTTGTTTTCTCAAACCAGATTCCCTGGTGCACTGTCCTCTGTGCATACGGACAAGTTGTGTTATCATGTTGTGATCATGAAGCAGGTATTGCAGCGCCACCCAATCGTGACAGGCGGGGATAAAGAACAAGCCCTTCTTCCTGCGCGCTGATGCTAACACAAACGCTGGCTGGCGCTGACTCCGAGACAGACAGGCTGCATCACTGGTTAAATAAAAGATCTATAAAAGACTCATGTGCAGCAAAGTTCTCCTAACCCATATTGTTGGATCTCTCCTCTGGCAGTTTGATCCAAGTAGCTTAGTAAGAACAGTTGGTAACACTTTATTTGAAGGGGTGTTCACAAGACTGACATAAAACTGTCTTTACCAAGTAATGGCAGCTGTCATGAACGTTAATGAATATTCATGAGCGTGCTGTAGGGCCATTGGGTCAGTTATGTCACTGGGATGTCCTGGGACGTTTCTGTCATGACAGTGTGACACTTGTCTTTGTCAAGACATTGGCCAAGGTTATGGAAAAAGTCATTTGTGGTCCCTCATGTCACTGTCAATGAAAAGTTGATGTTTGGCTTGTCATGGTTATTAACATCCACAACAGGTTGTAGTGCCTTGGCTCATCTTATGAGTTATCCCATCAGATTAGCCAAGGCCCCACAACCTGTCAGCAGGTACACGTACAGATATTTGGTAGTATTGTAGTACTCACGTATTAACATGCATTAATCGGAGTATTACTTGTGTTACTGAACAGTTTGTGTGTTACCTTACTGGAGGTTTATCTTCATATAATATTATGTAATGGAAGTGCTGCCAAAGAAACCACAGAAGAAGTTTTTATAATTCTACTTGATTTTTTTTTTTTTTTAATTCTGATATAAAGATAATCGATAGATAGATAGATAGATAGATAGATAGATAGATAGACAATCCTTGCTTTATCAGATCTGTTTTTTTACAAGAAATTTGATGATAGATAAATAGTTAGTAAGTTAAGTGTAGGTGAACACATTAAAAATAGAAGTGAAAACATTTTCTGCATGTTTCCTCTCATACTGGCTGAGCCCACAGTGCAGTGGCTGAGATGAACTGGGTTTACCCACACTGTTATTTTCCAGTGCAGCCCTTTGCAGTATGTAGCCAAAGTCATTAATTTTTGAGTGTGTGTTTTGTATACTGAGGAGGAGCTCGTGCTCAAGGACACTTCAGTAGTGTTGGGAGCTTTTGGCCCCTCAAACCGATGCAGCAAATCTTCGACTGCTGTCCACCAGGCCTGGAGTCAGCGCTTCATGTTTGCTTTCCCGCAGGATGGGATGTAGGGCACAGCCAAAAGCACTCTTACAAGTGCTACCACAAGAGCCCCAACACATAGGTCATTTGCCTCAATGAACACCAGCTTCCTCTGCAAGTCGAGGGCCTTAGCATCCCTCTTTTGGATTTCACTTCTCACTGTGATAGGCAAAGAGCATAAATTCAGCATAATACCCGGGGACGCAGTCCTTGAACATTTGTCCATATAAATAATAAAGTATGTCTCCTCTCTGAGCTTAGATGCCGAAAAGTGCTTTAACCTATAGATCAGTGTAGTTCATTGGTGGAGATGGGTTGATTTAAGCGATATGGTGCTTGTGGGAAAACAGGCTGTGAGCCCGAGAACATTTTCTTGTTGAATAATGTACACTACCTCGTTCTCACAATACCGCGGTCTGACTCCCAATGGGTTCTCGAGCCTTCAAAGAAATTACTTTTTGCATAAACCCATGATTTCTTCTACTAGTTTTTTATTACAGTATAAATTTATTTATTTATTATTACATTATTACATTACATTATGACTTTCTTGTTGCCATAGGAAACAAATCTCACTGTTTTCTTGTTTCCTATCACAAAAAGGTTGTCCTTTTACATTGGATTTCCTTTTATGATGTGTCTTTCTTCATCAGAGATGTGATTCTGTAGCTACATTTTGGGCTATATCTAAAAATAATGCTAAAGCATTTATAGTTACAGTTGTTTTTACACATCAGAAATAATGTGGGACAGTCTCAAAGTGCTGAGCTGAGTCTCTTCAAATGTAAACAGCTACACGTTTGAATAATTCATGATCGCCTTGTCCTTTGTGCCTTTACTTTATGACTTTACTACATTACTGCACACAACTTCAAATAAAACATTTCAGCTCTTTGTGCTATATTTGTTGTTCAGTGATTGTGAGTGGGCTTACATTAGTTATAGGTTTATCTTAAGTAGAATAAGGCATCAGGGAGTCACAGTCTGCAACGGTCCTTGGAAAACTCAAACACAGCTACACACGTCTATGTTTGGATTTATTTATTTTGGATTGTGCTTGCATTTGGGTTTATTTCTGTGGAGATGTACAAAAACACACTGTATACAAATCAGATGCACTACATCTCATGATTCCACTATTTTACATTTTCTGTCGGCAGTCTCTGAAAATACAAACAAGTATCCAGCCCTGGTGGTTGAGATCGCTCCTCTGCTGCCTCGTACACTCACACAGGGCTGAGTCCCAGCGGACCTCCTCTCGCGTGGATCCTGTAGTCTGTCGCTCTCTCATGCTTTTCACTGTGCTGCTAAAAGGAAAAAAAAAAAAGTCCTGAAAAGTAGAGTTTTCTCCTCTTGCAAGGAAACGAAATATGCAATACACATTTTTAGATAAAATAAATAAAGGTACAAATGTGTCTGCAATTACGTTATTTGCAGCTTAGACAAACATACTTGAGGTTTACAGTAATTTATTTAAAATATTAATACCACTATGTAAAATATATAATACCAGTAATAAACCAGTAAA
>OMLB01042289.1:1535-18198 GCA_900302555.1 Myripristis jacobus
TTGGTGGGTTTGTATTAGAGCATGCATGTGTATGTGTGACCTGTGCATATGTACCTCTTTGTTTGGCGGGAAGGAATTAAAGATTACAGATTAGTCATGGCTGCTTAGTCAAATCTATAAGATACACATGGCTGCTGTGACAACCGAAACAGTCTGTTACCACGACAATAGAACAATAATCATGGCTGCCATGACAACACAAAGAGTCTGGTGTATATACAGACAAATTCTGTAATTATGGTGTCACACGGGGACACATATGGTATAAACGTACAGCTGTTTGTGGATTAAAAATAATGGAGAAGAAATACATAAAAAAAACATTAATATTAAAACATTATTGTTGTTGCTGTTGTTGCTAGTTGTAGTAATAGTAGTTGTAGCAGTAGTAGAAGAAGTGGTAGTGTAATTTTTATAGTAGAAAGTGTAATTGCCGGTCAGAGACAGAGCTGAGGATATGAGGATATGAGAAAACATTTTTTTTTTTTTTGCTCTTCATTACTTGAACTGAAAGCTCACCTGTTTTACAGTAGAGTTTTATTACTCATAAGGATGCCTAAGTGATATTTTTTTCTGTCTGTAGGTATACTTGTCTCAAGGTACTGCCAGCTAAGAGATACACAACATTCTTGTTGATTCTTGCTCGTGTAAGATTGACCAAACTTAGGCGTATGTGTGTGTGCACGTGTTCATATATGTGGAACAAGGGAGAAAGATAGAGAGAATGTGTGCGTGTTTGTGTATGTGTGTGTGTCATGGATTCAATAGAAACAATGTTACTATGGAAACAGAACCATTTCCACTACCTGGCAACATGTGGGCTCTGTCTCATTCGCAAGGTAGCTTCCACTCCCTTGATACCCGACTGTTTGACTGTAGATCGCAGAGAAATAAACCGTTTGAGACAGCCTTCCCAGGCAGAGTCATGTGACTGCAATTAGCGATAGACTTCTCCAACAGCCGGTATGATCAAACCGCTCTCCAAAACAGATTAAAAGAAGTGGAAAAAAGGAAAAAAAAACTGGCAAACTTTATGTCCTGGCTGTCTAATAATAAACCCTGTTGTTTTTATATTGTGGATACTGCACAGCCAGTCAAAGTCACAATCAAATGAAATGGAGGTTTTTCACCTTGTGAGCTAATTTTTCATGCAACAATATTCACCAATTTAACATAACTTTTACTTCGTGCAAAACAGTTCACCTTCAATGGGGCCCTCATGCTGAATATTTAGGTGTGAAAAAAATGTTTCAGCCAATAAAATACCTTCCATTACATCCCTTCCATCAGAAAAAACTCTCTCTCCCTAACTGATCTGTGGTTTACACACTTTTGAATGATGCCCTTCTGTGTTAAGCCCCACCCAAATAACTTGTTTCAACAGGAGGTTCATTGAATTACAGAAGCAAAAAGCCTTTTCATTGGGATTTTGATTTATCAATCATCAAACTAAACCTTATACTGACACACCTCTGCAGTAGTATCATGTTGAAATATGCCAAAACAGTCCATATGCCAGGCAACACTAACAGTTCATTCACGAACAACTGACTGTACTAAAATGAAGTAATGTGATTGCATTTGATTGTTTAACTTTTTTTTTTTTGTCATTAAATGTTTTTTTTTTTTTTTTTAAGCAAAGTGGGGACTTCCATCCACCATTAGTTTTAGCAAATGATGGGGAAGTTTAGTCTTCTTTAATTCTTCTTTGCTGATGTTCCAAAGTGTGGGAGGATTTCCTACTTCACAACTGTATTTTACGCTTCCTTAAAAACTGGCTGAAAAATGCCACCTTAAAAGAATTTATCCTGTGTGTCCTGCCTGAACGAGACACCACTGTAACTTTAAATTTTCTACCTCCTACCCTAAAAATGCTACCTGAATATGAAGGCTCCATGGATTTGAAACAGAGCTGTAGAGTTCTGGATCTGCTGACCTGACACCGTCTTTCTTTCTCTCTCTGTCACTCTCTCTCTCTCTCTCTCTCTCTCTCTCTCTCTCTCTCTCTCTCTCTCTCTCTCTCAATATTTCAGTACTAAGGGGGCTTTATTGGCCTGGGACAGTATTCCATACATTGCCAAAGCACCACAGAGTGACACAATTTGAACATTGAGGGGGGGGACTGACAAAGTAGAATTACAGATTCAGAACAAAAAATAAAAAGATAGCAGATTAAATATTTGTGATACTGGTCATTTTTTGTCAGCAGCTGATGTGTTTTGCTACTACAACTGCACACTGTGCTTTCTCTCCACATAGGGGATTTTTTTTCTTTGAAAATCTCTCTCTCTCTCTCTCTCACACACACACACACACACACACACAATGCAGTGTCCCCGATCTCAACTCATGCATGTTGTCTCCCCTATATGTCTATTGATCCCATTGAGAAGCATCTGCTCTGATCAAAATAAGACTAGCTGCCTGCATCACAAAGTCCCATTTAAACTAAACTGGCATTTTATTTAAAGCCTTGTTCAGTGGTGACATTTCAAATTCAGTGCATTAGCCTGTGTTGCAGCATTGCCCTGTAGGCTACCAGATAGACTGAAGTGTGCCTATATATTACTGTTTTTGTGTAGGCCAATGATGTATTTATGGGAGTTTATTTATTGCAATTTTAAAGCTGCATTCTGGTAGCCTAACCTGTAATTTGAACTGTGTATTTGTGTAGTTGTATGAAATGACAATATTTGGGTTTATAATTTGCAAGCAGATGACTCTGCTTTGTTTTCATATGTACATGTAATGTAATGAGATTAAGCCTTCCATTACATGCAATTCATTACCTCCAAGCTCTGAGTGGCATGGGCTATTGCCCAGCCTATAGGGGAAAGTATTTGGTCAAAGGCTTTATGAAACACAACTCTGCTGTCAGTTTCCAGGAAGAATATAATGGAGAATAACACGTGCCAACATCAGCCTGAATGAATTTCAACCAAACCAAAAAGCCTGTGCACTACTGTTGAAAGCTGTGATATCCACAGTGACAAGATATTGCTCTCATGAAATCAACTTAAACTTTTTACTGCTTTATGGAGTCAATATCTGTCAGGTGGCTTTCCTTTAGTCTAACTGAAATTTAATCCTGTAATTGTTTAACATTGTTATGGAGACCAAAGGTCAACCAGAAATTTGGGAGCCATATCTTAAAGGAAAAAAATCAGAGGATTCAGGATGTTTTGATGAATTTTCTAGGTGTCATATTTGTCAAATATCTTCAAAATGGTGAGATTAATGGATAAATATTTACTTTCACATATTTATGTGTTTTCATGTCTTGTAAGTTAACCCTTTGAACTCTTAAAAAAAACCCAGAAATATTAAGAAAATTAGCAAAAATATTTGTATTAAATGTTTGTGAAAGGCTATGGTCAGATGCCTTTCACATGCATTTAAATTAAAGGGAAATTACACTGTTCCTCATTTTCCTGAGGACCCCCTGGAAGGCCTTCAAGGACCCCTTTGGGTCCCCGGACCCCACTTTGAAAACCACTGAACTAGCCCATAGGTCTAGTGATTTAGGATAATGGTGATAACAGTGAGCTCACACTAAGCTAAAATGCTTATTGTCTGAACCTGTTTCTCCCTTTTCAGAGATGTAAGGACAAACTGAACTCTTTGGCAATTTCAGTAATGAATCAGTGGCCCGGGGTCAAACTCCGGGTCACAGAGGGCTGGGACGAGGACGGCCATCACTCAGAGGAGTCCTTGCACTATGAGGGCCGGGCCGTGGACATCACCACCTCTGACCGGGACAAGAGCAAGTACGGGATGCTGTCCCGGCTGGCCGTGGAGGCTGGCTTCGACTGGGTCTACTACGAGTCCAAAGCCCATATTCACTGCTCTGTCAAAGCAGGTTGGTGGACAGGAGGAGGGACCAGGGAACTTCAATCAGGGATAAGCTTCCCTCTTGATCTCACATGTGTCACGGCTTTGTAATCACAGCTGCAGGTTCCATAGGTAAAAAAGTGATTTAGAGGTATAAAAAAAGTCATTTGTTGGACTATGTTTAGGCTATATTTTGATAAACACTGAGAATGTTGCTGCTCAAATGATAAAACAGAATCCTTTCAGGTACATTTTGATGCGTTCTATCCTTCTAATCTCAAAGCAAATTCTAATGATTTCTTTGAAAAATCTGTGAAGAAAGGCAATGAGCAAAAAATGATCAAAACACTAGCAAAAGAAAGCATAAAATACATCAATTAATTAACTAATTATTAACTAATTATATTAATAAATATTTTTAAGAAAATCCTCCCCAAAATTTAAAATACAGCAAAGTTTGTCGACTAGGTGAAACAAAACTGCCCACAGGCTCCTAGATTACATTTGAATTTGTTCTTTATCTAACATCTTGACCACCAGCAAACTGTAAGTTGTTAACAAACCATTTTTTCCTCAGAAAAAGATTTGTAATTCATATTGTGTGTTTGGGGGGGCTCTCTTTCTCTCCTTCTTCATGATGCTTCAGAAAACTCGGTTGCAGCAAAGTCAGGTGGTTGCTTCCCCGGTTCGTCCTCGGTGCTCCTGGCGAATGGAGGGACTAAACTGGTGAAGGAGCTCCAGCTGGGGGACAAGGTGCTGGCTGCCGACCTGCGGGGAAACGTGGTGCCCAGCGACTTCCTCATGTTCATGGACCGAGACCGGCAGATAACAAGAGAGTTCTACGTCTTGGAGACCGATGAGCCACGCCGCAAGCTGACGCTGACCCCCGCTCACCTCGTCTTCGTGACCAACAGCAACAGCAGCAACAGTGGTGACACTGAGGCTGTGTTCGCCAGTAACGTAACACCAGGGCAGAGGCTTCTTGTTATAGGCGACGACCACCCGGACCGCCTGATCCCCCTGACAGTGAAACGGGTTTACGTGGAGCAACACGCAGGCTCTTACGCACCCGTAACGTCTCACGGAACCATCATAGTGGACCGGGTGTTGGCATCGTGCTACGCGGTGGTCGGGGATCACGCCCTTGCGCACTGGGCCTTTGCTCCGGTCCGGCTGGGGCGCACATTCACTTCGCTGGTGGGGATGTTGAAGGAGCTCAGTGGCATGCACCAAGTGGACGGCGTGCACTGGTACCCAGACCTCCTCTATCACATAGGAAGCTGGCTTCTGGACAGCAGCTCCTTCCACCCGCTCAGCTGAGATACAAATATATAGAGCTGGATTCACACTGGAGCAGAAAAGAAAAGATTTAATCCCAGCTACGTCCAGGATTAAACTACAAATATCACATTTCTTTTTTATGCCTGTGTTAGGCCTTTGAGACAAGCATGGGCGTCAGTTAGGCTAAGGTGTGGTAGCCTGTTCTCCATTAAAGCAAGTCCAGCTTTGATCTTGTAGTGTTTATCATTATAATGTATGTCAATCAAACGCATATGCCCCGCTGGGCCTGCTGGTGGCACTACAGGAAAGGTCATGGGGTCCTTAAAATTTCCATGGTTCATCCTCTCGGTAACATGAATGCTGTCACCAAATTTCATGGCGATAGAAAACGTGGAACCTTTACAATTGGACCTGTTGGTGGCGCTAGAGGAAGGTCATAGGGTCACCAAAATGGACAGATATCATCCTCTAGTCCAGTGGTTCTCAACCTGTTGTTCGGGACATCCCAGGGGGTTGCAAGAGAAATTTGAGGGGTCGTGAGATAGCTTAGTTCTCAAATGGGAGCACACATACCCCTAGTGGTACATTGGAGTACTGCAGCAGGTATGTGAGATTTCTGAAAAACGTTAATTTAAAAATATCAGTAACGTATTATTCCTAAAATAATTAGCCTTTGCTATAATAAGTATAAAAAATGTGAAGGTCAGTTTTGTAAACCACATTTTATATTCAGTGTTCCCTGTGGGTTTCCTCAAGGTGTCAAGTAAATGTTTGTTTGGTTTAAACCTGCTGCGGCAGTCGGAAAGCAAGGATGTTTGTTCACTATGGCCAAGACAAAAATCCAGAAAATGGATTCGAGGTTGAAATGTAGCAGGGCTACAGCTGAAAACAAAGAGAAAGAGGAGAAATAGAAGCAAAAACAGAAATAACAAAAGTATGAGGAATGTTGTTGTTGTTGTATTATTATTATTATTTTTTTTTTTTTTTTTTACCATTTTACCAGGACCGCTGGCAGGAAGAAAATGTATTTCCACTCCTCAAATTTACTATCACATCTATTTTTCTCAGATTTTTCTCTAAATTTAGTTGTTTTTCTTGTGAAAACTGACGAGTTTTCAGCCTCTCTAATTTTCAAGACAACTTTAAAAAGGAAATGATTCTTTGTTTTAACTGTTTGTCTTGCTGCCTGTGACATGGGGTGTCATAAGCAGGCATTTGAAGGGCTGCAAAAAGGTTGAGAACCATTGGTCTAGCACACATGATTGTTGTCATCAACTTAGAGATATGACCCATGCATGCTAAAAATCTCACCTGCTGGTGGCGCTAGAGGGAAGGTCATGGGTCATCGAAATTGAGAGATTTCATCCTCTTGGCAGTATGAACGCTGTCACCGAATGTGCTGGTGAGCCACCAAATAGATTTGCAGATATGGCCCTCTGGAGCTAACTGCTGACCAACTGGCACGGTGACTTAAACACCTCCACCTTCCAGCGGGGCAAAAAATCCTTCCAAAAAAAACAGAGCATTTAAGACCAATGCGGTGATAGTTTGGTGATCTATGCAATAAGAGTAATATCCCAAATATCATGACATCAGCCATTGCTACACTTTGTCCCCACACATGTAAAGGATGCTGAATGATATTATCTGCCAGGACTGTGCCACAGCTTGGAGGTTAGAGGACTTACACGCCTGGAGACAAGCTGGTCAATGTTTTTCATTTGTGTTCTCAAAGACACTGATGCCCTCTTCAGTGAATGGACACTGACATGACCATGAAGAGCTTATATATAGAGATATATATATATATATCAGAAATTGATCTTTATTTATTCTCTTCTGTATTCCTTACAGAAAGGCTCAAGGTGTTTATCGAGATCTGTGTGAGGCTTGAAGAAGTTTTATTTCCAAATGTTTGCTGAGTATAAAAGCCATGCTGAAGGATTTATGTGGGCCTATTGAATGAATGCTGAGCAAATGTGATTGTCATAACTCATTGTTAGGGCCTATTATATTTTCATGGATGGATATAGAGTATGACATCAATAAATTCTATTTTTTATACACTGGAACTCAACCTCGAACTAATAAGTGGCCTGAGGAAATGTTTGGCAATCGTTGCTTCATTTTTCTAGAGCCTTTCAGGCACTGAGCCCACAGTTCAATCTCCTTAAATGTATTATACTACTGACTCAAGGGTTATGAAAAATCAATATATCATCAGTATATTTTAAAGACAGATAAATACAATGTTGATTGCATTTGAGCAAATGTCAGACTAGTTTTCCATACTTTTCCTGGGGTACTTGCACGTGAAAAGGACTGCATGCTCACGAGCACTGTGGCACCACTGCACACTGGGAGTACAGGTTGTAGCAGAGGAGGTGCTCTCCTGTACCTGCTGTGGAACAGAGTGGGCTTGTGTGCATGTCCACCACAAGTTTGGTTATAGGTGCAGGACAAAATAACTTTGCAGTGAGAAGAAGAAAGAATGCCAGTTGATTAAATATTTGCTCCCAAATACTATTTTAAGGCAACGTTTCGACCACAACCAGGGAGTTCATCAGGCGGACATTCACAGGAACAACATGTGGGGTTCATATACAGACCAGTAGTGACAACATACCAAATAGTGGGTCAACAGAAGATAACTCAAACTTCCTGTGCATATAACTATCAAAATACAGCTATCTATAGACACATGGTTTATTCCTTTGCAAGGAATCATTGAGGAGGCCCTTGCACCAAATAAATCAACAATACAAAGGTATAATAGACCATAGATACAGCCGCCATTCCAACCTTTCTAACCTTTCATCTGCTTCTAACCCTAACCCTAACGATGGAGAGAAAAAATCTGGAGGGCCATCAGGCCATATTTCAAGGTAAAAAACTCCTATTTGATGGCCCATTAGCCACCATAAGACAACAGCTAACGTTAGCATTCAACTGCTATGCTAACGGTACCCAGGGTACCCTTCTGTTTGACAGGCCTTACATTCAATGTGCTTCACTTCTTGGCTTCAGCTGGTGGCCTTAAAAAGAAATGTGTCCAAGATGTTTGCTGATATTTCAGAATTAATTTACGCCTCTCCTATCACATCATGTGGTGGAAGTGGTTAAATGCTAATGTTAGCTGTTGTCTAATGGTAGCTAATGGGTGATCAAGTATGTATTTTACCTTGAAATATGGTCTACAGGCCAATAATGAACTTCTCTTAAGGGCATGAATAGTTGTCCATCTATCTATCTATCTATCTATCTATCTATCTATCATATCTGAGAAACACTGAGTGGAGTAAAATATGACAGTGGCCACAAGGGGGAGCCAACAGGCATCATAAGCAGTACAGAAAGAGCCTGATATCAAAGTCTTTGTTACGTGGTGGCAGGGCAGTTGCTAGGAATTCTGGGCCCCCTGAAAGAATATCAGTGTGGGCCCCTCTACCCCATTCATTGCCACTTTTTTAACTGTGTTTGGGCCCTAGTGGGCCGCGGGCCCTTAGAATTGTCATCACCTTTGCCCCCTGTACAACGGCACTGCATGGTGGTAATGTGCTCCATGTGTAACCCTGAGGAAAATATCACTCTGATTTCCTGTGATTTTTATGTAGTAATGTGAAGATTAATTACAGTTGCTTAATAAGTGTTTAAATATTTTAAAAAAATATGAATTAGTAATTCTCATCAATCATCTCTCTGACACTGATTAACAAGATAAAGCAACAAAATTGCATTAAAATACATTAAATATTACAGTAAACATTAAAATTAGACAAGTCATTAATAAGTAACATGAAATATTACCATCGTACCACAGTAAAACCAGAGTTCATGATGGAAATCCTGAAACACTTAGGCACTGACGTTCTGTCAGTCTGAAATGCTGAACAATAGCATAGAATAGAGTATGTCTTTATTGTCCACCAGGGTGGAAGTGTGTGTTCAGCACACCAGACACAAGAAACAACAACATAAAAAGAGGTCACAGGTCACATTTCACTTTAAAAACAGGTCATTTTCAATGTATGTGGCTTAAGTCTCATCAGTCCCTTTGTAAAGTTTAGAATATTGATGGCACTTGGGATAAAGGACTCTGTAAATGCCAGAGGGACTCTACAGCACACCCCACAGCTCAGCAGCCCAAACTGGCCGAAGAGAGGATGGGAGCTATCTGCCAGGACACTCCTTGCCTTCCTCCTCCTCCTCTCTGTAAAAAGTCAGGGGCTTTTGGGGTTTGCTAACGATTTTGCTTGCCATTAACACAATCCTGAAAAGTTTATTCTTAGATCTACAGTTTAGGTGACCATAGCAGGCAGGAAGATGAAAGGGTAAAACATTCTCACCAAGACTTTTGTACAATCCTTCTAAAATCTGCTGACTATTGCCGGGGCCACTGAGTCTTCCACGAGGGTAAAGTCAGCAGAGCCGCTGTTCCTGATGTTACTCTGATGTGTGTCAACAGGCGACAAGAGCTGCCCTTGTATGTGCAGCTGCAATGAGTGCAATTACTATACCTGGAGTTGCCATCTGGCAGCTACTCCAGCTCCTCAGTAGCTCTGACTCACTGATAGAGCTTTTTCACAGCAGCCATTTTGATGTGAAATAGCAGGGTAAACACAGGAGTTCCTAGTGACATTAAGTCTTTGCAGTGAGGCAGCATGAATAACTCCAGGAACTGAACCTTTCTTAATGGCATCAGTAACACCTGTGTTTACCTGCTGTTTCATGTCAAAATTGCTGCTGTGAAAAAGCTCTATTGGTATGATGTCACACCTGGTATGATTT
This sequence comes from Myripristis jacobus, assembly GCA_900302555.1. Taxonomy (NCBI): domain Eukaryota; kingdom Metazoa; phylum Chordata; class Actinopteri; order Holocentriformes; family Holocentridae; genus Myripristis; species Myripristis jacobus. Next base: position 11,436 of record OMLB01042289.1, read on the forward strand.
TCATGATTGATTGTTTGCCTGACAAAGACCCTGGTAGTGGTGGAAATGTTGCATTAAAATAGTATTTGGGAGCATTAGGGTGTGCGGACATTCTTTCTTGACTTCCTGCATTTAACTTTTTATTCACATAAACACTTAAATGAGGCAGAGCTGTTATGGAGGCAGACAATCTGACAGTTAAGTTAGAACTTAAAAGGATGGTAAACTATAATTTTTCATTAATTTTTTTATTGTCATCACTGGGTTTAGAAGTCATCATGAACCTGAGAATCTGAAGTTCTGTCTATGCAGAGAGAGGCCTGCCGGTTGATTTCTCCTGGTTTTTCTGGAGAGGGATTAAAAAAGTGGAGGAAATCCAATCAGAACATGACTTCAGCCTTTATTTCTTTCGCCCTGGTTTGATTGACTCTTCAGCTACACTTGATGTCCAAGCATGCATTAGCTTCAATAAACAATAGGAAAATTAACTGTCAGTTCATTAGCACAACACACCAAGCCAGATATTTTCACTTCAGCTGGTACGTTTACCAGAGTCATGAAATATTGAAAGGAATGCCCCCTTCAGACTTGCTGGAATGGATCACAACACAGCCTTTAAAATTCTGTTTTATTAAACTTACTGACTTTAAAGAACTGTCATAACTTGGTGCATGATGAAGATGGTACTCAATAATAATACAGCCATTTCAAACTGGGTTTAATATACCTTTAAGTAAAAAATCAACTTTCCCAGTGGTTTCACCCCAGTGTGCTGACCTCTACGTGCTGCACCCAGTGGCATTCCTGCATTTACAGGAGGCAGAGGTTTCTTGAGCACCACATTTTGGACTTCACACACCAGACGTGCAAATACAGATCCTTTGTGTGAGGTAGAGGGCGAGCAGCATCGAGCCAAACACTTTACTTCCAAAGCAGGTTGACAGAGGAAGTGAGAGATTTTAGTTTGAATTCCGACTGAAATTGGAGTAATAAATAACATGATGTTAAACCTTCTTTGAGTGATTCATTTGAACAATGTTAGCTGGGGGGAAGTCCACCTCAATGGCAGAAGGCTAACAGTTAGCATCTGAAGCATCCAGCCAGTATCCAGCACTCAGTAACAATAGCCACCGTGCCACTGGGGGCTGTGGCTGTTTTCGAGCCAGACAGTGTTAATGGCGGTGCCAGTCTGCCATAACAAAAAGCATTCATGTTTCCACTGTGGTGCCAGTAGCCCCACAGTCTTGCCCTTTAACCCGCCCGTCATATGCCCATCGGTGTGAATGCAAGCGAGTGGTTTAAGTCTGCAGACCCAGCGCCGTCTAACTACTGCAGAATGGAACATTTTTCTGTTCTTTGGACGTCACTGTTCATGGTGGTCTTTAACTGTCTTGTGCTGAGACCTCAGTTTTTTCAGGTTTTTGCGCCCTGTCCTGTTCTGTGTTGGATCCCCACTGCTGCCAGCTCTTACTATATATTACATAACATCTTCATTTTGGCAAACACAGCCAATTTGATGTTGGACATTATCCTCCTCCCCGACAGTGAGCAGAGCCTTAATGTCCCCGTTTAACTAGGAGTACTGCTTGGTCTCCATTTTTCCTTTCTCCATTATTTTTCTTCTACAAAAGTGAGCTGCTGCATTGACTTCTGTACTTATCAGCTGCAACTGTCTCCCTGCCCAAAGCCAGGTAAGCCCTGCCTGTGACCCTTAACTCCCCCTCAGACCTTGCTTAGCCCTGTCTGGCCCATTGGGCCATTAGCACCTGGAAACTGGGCCCGACAGCCCCACTGAGGAACCATCAAAGACTGGAAGTGTCAATGGAAACTAAACTGGAGGGCACACACTAGCATGCCTGCATTTGGTGCGACAGTGAAAAGCTGGCAAATGAGAGGAAGACAGCACCATTACTGCTCTACATAACAGTTAGAGGGGAAGTGGAATAACATTTTTCAAAATGGGTGAACTGTCCCTTTAACTGTTAACTGCAACCTCACAGAACTGTGCAAATACAATAAACCTCCAGCATGTGTATGTTTGTGAACATTTGATATCAAGCCAATGAAACATTAAATGAACAGTAAATAAAAATGCACTGTGAAACTCATGTGGACCTCTGAATGAACAAGAGACAAAGAAATTGTAAACCGGCATGAAGTGCTGGAACAGGAGCTGGACCCTGAGCCTGCAGGTGGTGGTAATATGACCACACATCCACAAGGTGGTGCCGTTTATCTGTTTGAAAGTAATCTGGGTGACAACAACTAGCAGAAATGCCTGATAATGCACTACTGTCCCCCTTTAATGTGAAAATGAGACGTGATTTTCAACATAATGAGAAGCAAGGTGTTAGTAATTTAGATTTAGATGTATTTCCTCAACATCAGAGACAGAGAAGCACATAAATAACATTTTGGCTTCATTTTGTTTTGGATGTAATGATAATGCTGTCAAGTATAGCATGGTAATAGCTACTTGTTAAATATAGTATACTAACCATTTCTTGAGTATGAGTGTGATGTATTGAGTATGAATAAATGTTGGATTGTGTGTATGTTTACCTCTTTGAAACCTGAGCAAATCCACTTGATTTCTTTCAAAAACATGGGATATAAGGCAGTTTGCAAATGAACAAAAAAATTGGTGGAAAATTCACTGAGCACAATTCATTTTATTTCTTTTTATTTACAATTTTTGGGAGAATGTTTTTATTTAATTTCCTTGTATTTTTTTAAACATTTTTATCGTAATGTTGTGGTAATCATCGTGTAGTTTAAATTTTTTTTTTTTCATGATTTTTTCATGAAGTTTTGTTTGCCCTGCTATGGACTGGCGACCTGTCCAGGGTGTTTCCTTGCCTTCTGCCCAATGAGCGCTGGGATAGGCTCCAGCAACCCCCCGTGACCCTTGTGAGGATAAGTGGTTTAGAAGATGAATGAATGAATGAATGTTTTGTTTGTTTGTTTGTTTGTTTGTTTGTTTTGTTTGTTTATTTTTTTGATAGTTTTTTTCCCCCATTATTTTTCCTTTGGGTGATTTTCTGGCCATCTTTTAATTTTCTTGGTAATTTTTGGGTCATTTCCAGCTAATTTGCTCTCCATTTTTTTCTCCCATGTTTTTGAAAGAAATAAAGTGAATTTACTTGGGGTTTTGAAAGGTAAAATTATTCTGAGCACAGCCTCAGAAGCATTCAAACACAAGATATCTGACGCTGATCCAGCATCACTGGCCTTCTCTTTAAATCTATAATTTTAATCATTCAAAATATAGTTTTCTTGTAAATTAAAAAAAATATGTGTTGTGTATACTGTGCAAAATTTCAAGTCAGGCTCTTGTAAACTTTCTTGCAAATTTTGTATTTATGTTTTAGTAATTTCTTCCCAATTTGCTCTTCACCTTTTTTCCCATGTTTTTGAAAGCAATCAAGTGAATTTGCTCAGGTTTCCATGGGTTAATAAAGATAGATCATGAAAATGAACACACACCAGGCAGATATCTTAGCATGGTGGACAGCCAAAGCATTAGCCATGACTTTGGCTTTGATCCTGGTGTCCGGTCTGCATTGGAACATGACTGTGGTGGTTAAAGAGCATCGTTTTCACAGTAAATTGCTTTCTGATTGTGTCAGCCGTCAGCCTTCCTTCCAGTCTTTAACAGACTCTGACACTGACTGCAGGAAACATGTGGAGGCGACTTTGACCCGACTGAGAGGATCTTCCTGGCGTCAGCAGGTTTCTCACTACGGGACACTGGCAGATGATGGAAAAAGCCCTTCAACTGACACCGAGCAGTACAGTCTGGCCAGATCCCATCTCAGCACTCCCATATCCCCCCAGCTATCCTCCTTCCCTGACTTTCCTCTGCTTCTTTCTTCTTGGTCTGCTCATCTGTTTGGCTCCATTCCCTCTTTTTTTTTTGTCCTTGCTCTGTGCCTGTTGCCCTTCTTTGCCATCAATGCGTCTTTGCCCCTTTTTATTGGAAGGATATAAAACTTAGGGTTAAAGATACAACGTGTAAGAGTTTTCTTGCCACAAAGTGCATTTTGAATAAATCAGTGTAGGTCCAAAGGATTAACAACCTATCAAACACAACACCCGAAGACTTTGTAGAGTTTTGTTTTCAACTGATTAAATGTGTCTTCACTTGTGGTCTGCCAAAGATCACACCAATTTGTGGAACCCTTTGGAACCCAGGAGCCTGTAGGCCTTTTATTTGGAAAGCTTTTATTTTACTCTGAACAAAACACATTTAACTTTTTTCTTATTCATTTCTTTTTCATTTTTCTTTTTTTTTGTGAAAATCACACAATTTTGGGGTTATTTCTTTGGTAATTTGCTCATGACTTTTTTTCTCATGTTTTTGAACAAAAAAGAAATCAAGTGAAACATCTGATTGGTTGTGGGGGCCCTATATTGAGGAAGTCGGGGCCCTAGGCGCTGTGCCTGATCTGCCTACAGTGGGCCCGACAGTTGTGTGAGTGTGTGTGTGTGTGTGTGTGTGTGTGTGCCTGTGTGTGTGTGTGTAGGGTGGGTGATTTGGTTCTTTTACAACTCAACAATCATTTCGACACATTCCGACCCATGCTGTGAATTGGAGTAAAATCCCTCCACAAATTGGATTTCCAGACACTCCCAACCTTTTGTAGCAGCGTTGCTGACAATAAAATGTGCCATGACAAATGTGTCTGCCCTCCTGCATATCAAAACCATGCAGACGCACACGCAGACATGGTCTTTCCTCTCTCCTAACCCTTTCTATTCCCTACTCCCTCCCTCCCTCCTCCTGTTCCCACAACCACCCCACTAATCACCTCTCTCCTGGCTCGGCTGCCCATCTGCCTGAGTCAAAAGCCATGCCTCCGCTGAGCCAAACAGGTTCATTTGCCCCTCTGCTGCCACCTTGGGATATTTCAATAGGAGACAATCTCTCTCATTCCCAGCAAAAAGGTGTGGGGGGTGGGTGGGGGTCACATTCCTGTAGGTCATTTCATCAGCATGCAGTAAAGTGTGTTACATATGCACATAGTAGTGCACCTCACATCCTGGATAATGTTCTATTCAAGAGAAGCTGTATTATGTTTCTGTGCACCAGGAGGGAGCACGCCACCATGGGGCTGTGTGTGGAAATAATGCTGAACTATAACAGCGATGGTATATTTTGTTCCCAAATGCAGCTTATTGTGTCACAGTAACCTGTACTGTCTCTAGCCTCACTTTATGTTCCCAGGCCCTATGATGCATCAGTGTGATGTTTTTGAAAAAATCAGAAAAAATGGTCCCTCAGTGTAATTTTTCAAAATGAAATCAGCCCATGTTCCCTCAATTCTATGTTCCCATAAATTAAAATTGAATTGTGTGTATGTACAATTTTTTTTTTTTTTACAGAAATCAAATTAATTTGTCCTGGTTCCAAAAGGTTAAGATGAGCAGAAACAATAAAATTTGTCAACCCTCTGGGGAGGAGTTTTCATTACAACACAGGAGCAAAACATCGACTGGCAAATACCTGATTTTTAATAAAAGGTCAAGATGGGCCTGTTATATTGGTGGTAGTCTACCACAAAGGATGGTACCAACAGGAAAGATTATGTTTGGCTGGCTTGGTCTCTGTAAAGGTTACTACCATACCAGTATTGCTCATTGAACCATATTAGCCAAGACAACCGTAGCCCAGGCAGCATGTTGTTCCTCTGACCTTGAGAATTTATGTGTGTGTGTGTGTGTGTGTGTGTGTGTGCGTGTGTGTGTGGGGACTGTTGACTATGTGAGTCTTGTTGACCTTGATAAGCTGCATATGGCCTGCCATTTTCTTACTGTGCGCCCCCTACCACAGAGGCTTAATGAGCAGCCCCAGAACACATGCATGCAAACACACAGAGACACACACACACTGGCCTGTAGTTTCAGTTGTGAGGATATTTCTGTGAACACTATTGATATCTTAAACAATTAGTTTACCCCAAAAGGAACATTTTTACTCAACCCTTTGTTGGCTAAAACACTAGTGAAGTTTATACTACCTTAATACATTATATATTATTATTGTAATATATTATAACTGACTTCCGTAGCTTCATTTCAGCTTTCTCCAAAGCAACTGTTATAAATGAAAATGTAAAAATAGAATTACTCCAGACTGTATAATCTGTGTTCTGAAGCCAAAGGACTGCACTGTGGGTCCAAAAGTCCAGTTGATCCCCTTATCTCCAAGACTACAAGTCCTTGTTCTACACAGTGCCAACTGTAACTACAGTGGCCAGAAGATGTTTCCTTCATATGCTGTTGGGAATTTAGCAATTATGGGTACAGCACGCAAGACTGAGCCATTAAAAGTATGATGTGAGTATGGGCCATTTTGAAAAATGTGTTATTGAAAAATGTGTTTTTGAACCTGCCACACATTGAAAAATTTTGTGTTTGAAAGTGAAGATAACAAACTCAAGCAGTCTACTTGTGTCTCTGTGGTGGCTGCTGCTCTGGTGCGGAGTGATACAGGAAGTGCAAAAGTTACCAGATCTTCTGGATGTTGATAACAGAAAAAAATACAGTCATGTGAGCAAAAGTATTCCCACACTACAAACAAGGAATTTGCAGTTTGGGAAAGCAAGACTTGTAAAGTGATGCTAGTGGATGAGTGGATTAATGTTGTTATTTTTCAGAATGTTAGCTGGGGGGAAGTCCACCTGAATGGCAGGAGGCTAACAGTTAGCATTTGGAGCATCCAGCCAGTATCCAGCAGTATCCTCTTCTCCTCCAGTAATGATGAGAGGAAGATAGCACCACT
>OMLB01042292.1:3561-13812 GCA_900302555.1 Myripristis jacobus
CTGCTGGGGGTGGAGGGTTCAGGCGAGCCCCCTGCCTCCACCGGCCTACTGGAGCATGCTGGGAGAGAGAGAGAGAGAGAGAGAGAGAGAGAGAGAGAGAGGAAGAGAGAGAGAATGAGAGAGGGAGGGAGAGAGAGAGAGGGAGGGAGAGTACAGAATCAGTCAGGTAAAGGTCTTTTGCAAAAGTCAGGCTTGAAGAAACTACACAGCAAAAGACAAAATAAATGGAGACATGGTTTTTAACCTGCATTTTCCTAATTTTCAATAACATACACCAATTTCACAGAAAACAACAACAACAACAAAAATAAAAACATACCAACAAGTCATTTGGTCTCACATTTAGTGAAAAAAAAATGTGGTTTTGAAAAAAAAAAAGAAAGTTAAATACATTGAAACAAGGCAGAGTAAGACACATCAGCAAGTTGATGAGCACTGGAAGCAAGCAGGATTATCTCAAGCCATGGGCAGAATCCATTTTTACCTTCTTTGAAGAAAAACTAATTTTTCACATGAAGATTTTTTTTTGCTTTGCTGAAAATAATTACTACACCACACCTGGATAGGGTGTATTTTTGAGCAGCTGACACCTTGGTGCACCAGTAGGAATTGAAAATAAATAGAAACAAAATAATTAATTAAAAATAAATACATAAAAATTGCTAACAATAATGCAGCCATCTGCTTTTTATCAACCTCTTTCTGTTCCTGCAAAAATAAAGAACCAAAAAAACAAACACACACGAAAAAAAAAAACAAAAAAAACCCAAAGCTTAACTTGAAAGGGAGCTTGTCAGTGAGAACGTGTCTCTTCAGAGCTTCAGGTCTGCCTGGAAGTCATTCCACTGGAAGAGCTAGTATTGTATAACACTTCAAAATTAATATGGATGAGTTGCTCCCTGTGATATGCCTTGTCCCCAACTTCCTGTTTCAACAGGAAACACACCAAGTTGTGGGAGAACAGACTCCAGAGAAATGCTGTTACCTTGTGACTTTGACATGATGTGTGTGTGTGTGTGTGTGTGTGTGTGTGTGTGTGTGCTTACAGTGTACTTACAGAAAATGTGGAAAAGTGTTATATTACATCATGTATAGAATTTCTCATATGACATGTGTTCATGGAAACACACACACACACACACACACATACACCACACACACACACACACACAGCATGAATATAGAGCACCGTGTTGTGTGGTATGTGATGCACTTGACTCTTTGCTTGTGATTGTAATCTTTCTCCTGCTGAATAGATGCTGACATGACGGCTTGCACAGACGCTGAAAATCTGCTCAAATAAAACAAACCAGTCGATGCTGACACGTCTGTGGTCTGTCTCTGCATTTTGCTTTGTTTTATGAATTCAGAAGCTGAAATTTATCACTTACGTCAGTTCTCCGCAGTGGCTTTAATAGGATTTTGTTACGTGATGTTATATATCAACGTTGAACTTAGTGCCGAGTATGTTTTCTTTTGTTGTTATAACCTGGAGCTTTAATTTCTTTCGCTTTATCTTTTATTTCACTCTTCTGGATGGTTTGCCAGCCCAGCCCAAACAAACTGAATTTGAAGACTGAGCTTGAAACAAAGAGTTGGGGAAAGAGAAAGTACCAGAGAGCAGAAGGAAGAATCAGGGTGATGATGATCAGTCTGCCACTGTGCCTCTTCACTTCCACCAACACCCAAGAAGAACCAAAAAAAAAAAAAAAAGGGAGGAAGAAATCTGCCATTTGAATAATTGAAAAATAGGTGAGTGTTTAATAATTCACTGGTACAAATGAGGGGAGGAGGGGAACAATGAATGTTTTAAACAGAGGAATAACCTCTGACTGACCGCTGGCCTGGGGGGTGGACATGCGTGCACACACACACAGACAGACAGACAGACAGACACACACACACACACACACACACACACACACACACACACACACACGCACACACTGCTGCTGTGTGTGTAAGGTCTGCCCACAGAGCTGTCTGATATACATTTGAATAACAGAAACAGGAACACCCCACCTTTCCCTCCCCTCCCTCTCTCTCCTTATTCACTCTCATTCTCTCTTCCTCCTTTCCTTTCTCTCTCTTTCTCTCAGATTAAAGTAAAAAGGCTTTCAGTAGAATTCATTCTTCCACCAGCATCTGCCAGCTCACCAAAACTTAACAAGCTCTTCCTGCTGGTCTCACGTCAGCAGATGAAAATGTTGTACCTGAAGGCTCGTCTTTCTGATAGGCTGATAGGAACACTAAGGCCACTCCAGTCCACACTACTCTGAAGAAATCTGAAATCTGAAACTGGCACACGTCCATGACTTATCTGCCTCAACCCCAAAGAACAAGCCTAATGGAATCACCTCGTCCCCCTAGTCTTTATGTGTTTCACCATATCGGGGCCCTAAGTCCTGTCAGATAATTGTTGTAGTAGTTGCGATGGGGTTGTTAGGAAGGAAGGGCCAGTGGTGAGGCGTCTGTGTGTGTCTCTGAACCCTGCCACCGCTCCCCTGTTGGTTGTTAGGAATTTATCTTCAGGGAAATAAGCTGTTCTCCCTCATACTAGCTGTGCCATGTGGGATCGACTTTAATATTCACACTTTAGTGAGCACAATGTGTTACACTTGGGATCAGAGCTCATATGAGTCCATGTAGCGGTTTTGAAGCTTGGTAGTGGGGGGCAGAGACAGTCTTATGGCCACACATCCTCACCTTTTGTCCTTTTTGTCCTTTGTTAGGGTGACGGCTGGAGGCTGGGTGAGTGGCTGGTTGATGGTCATTGGGGGATTAGGTGTCTTGCCTGGAGGTCATGTAGTACTACTACTATGATCCTGGGTGTACCAGCACCATAGTAGCCGGAGAGTTGGCCTTCATGTACCCCCCTAGCGGCCCCCCAGAAAGCCCCCTCCAACCCCTATGGTAGGCCCTGTATCCACAAACACAGACACAAACTCTGCATCTCTGCAACGTTTCGATCTTCTGGCCTTTCTCAAGACAACCACAGCCTTATACTCCCTCTCCACAGTCAGGGAATCATCCACTCCTTGGGTTAATTAATCTGAGCCCTGAAGAGCATGGATGGCTAGAGGAGGTGTAGCAGGTAGAGAGGGAGCATGGACTCCAGCAGGATGCAAGTCTACCCGGAAATCAAATACAAAACATCACAGTATTGGCCTTATATATCATAAGGTGTCACAGGTGTTACACTCACTCTAGTGGTAGGCTGTATGTAGCAGCCCCACAGGCTACACTTTCCAAAGTAATGGGAGAAAAAAACAATTTAGGATGAGCTTCAGAAGGAAATCTTCACCAGCAGCCAAATATCAGGCTAATTTATCACTACATATCATTCAATGTTATTTAATTGCAAGAACACAGATGAATCAAATTCATTATGCAGTAAGTTTCTACATTCAAGAGTGCCTCTTTTAGGTCACCCCTTGTCTAGAGAGCTCAACTTTTCCAGTCCCACAGTAACTAAAGGCAGTGGATGATTTCTAGCTTTGGAGAGGGGAGAGAAGACTGTGGTTTTACTTTGTATTTTAAATGTAAAACATCAACAAATAAAAATGCAAAAGCAATTTGTATGTGTGTGTGAGTATTTTCACTTAAGGGCCTTATAGATAAGGTGTACTTTTATTGATCCCTTGCAGGGGAAATTGGTTTTGACGCAGCAGCATAAGGGAATGTGGTTTATATCAAAGAAGGACATTTCCATAAATACCTATATTCAATAAAATAATACAAGTAGGAATAAAACAATACCATAAAATAGATCTGTGTGTATGTACTGTATGTATATGTTCAACATGCTGTGGCTCTAAACACTTACATGTTTATGTTAACTAATTTGTACGTACTGCTAACAGACAGACAGACAGACAGACAGATGGAAGTGGGTTGAAAACAGAAAAGCACCCGTCTATCTCTGCTGGAGCTGGAGCTGAAAGGTTTAGCAGAATGAAATAAAATAAAAAATACAGTAAAAGACAGCAAGTTAAAAAAAAGAAAATGTAATAGTTGACTACTGGTACATAGCAAATAGCTTTAATCTTTACCCACTGGTGTTATCCTTACTCTCTCTCTGTCTCTCTCTCTCTCCCCTCCTTCCTACAGACCTCTCTTTCTCCCTCCTTTACTTCCCACTTCCTCCCTCTCTGCCACACTCTCTCCACCCTTTTTCTTTTGCGGTTTCTGTCCCTAAACTTTTCTCTCCCTTTCTCTTATCCATTTCCTCCCTTCCTGCTCTCTCTCTCTCCTTTAACCTTTCTCTTCTTCCACACCCTCTCTCAATTTCTCAATTCAATTCAATTCAATTCTGCTTTATTGGCATAAACATTTATGACATGTTGTTGCTGTTTCTCCATTTCTCTCTCTCTCTCTCTCTCTCTCTCTCTCTCTCTCCCACAGACAGGATACGAGCGCTGCAGACTGGTTGCCATGCAGTGGACCAAGCGGTTGCCACGGAAACATTCTGCATTATTGATGGAGAGCGCTCAGTGTATCCCACCATGCAGCACCCGAACTGTCCCAGCAGAGCTCAGCGAGCTGCGCTGCTGTCTAACTTGCAGGGGGGAAAAAGAGACAAATATTACACCAGCATGCTTTTGACAAATAAATCAGGAGCTGCTAAAAAGAGTTTTATTGGAGAATTGTAGTTTCCCACGAGGCTCTAAGTGCTGTTTTTAGGAGCTTTTCCACATTGAGAAGAATACATTTCTGAGGGAAAACTGAATTCCTCTAAGCATTTGCAAATTTTGGGGCATGAAAACATTACAGTTTAAAAGATACAGAATCCCAGCATAAAATATCGGCTATCAGTGGCGTCAATCCCAAAATATCAGCATCATATCAGTCTTCAAATTCCCAGATTTCCTGGAAACAGGAGAATGACTCGCAGGGGGGAGATGAGGGAAAAAGAAAATGAAGAAATATAGTCTCACTCTGTCAAATGTAAAATTTCCTAACTTTTCCTTGTCATGACTAAAATGTTGAATTTCCAAGAAGTATACATGAAACATGATGTATTTTTCCATGACCAAACATTTAAACCCACTTCATATTTAAAGGTTTTATATTATTCTGTTTTATTCTTCATTGGAAATGAACACAGAGGAGAATAAATATTAAAATAAATATTATATATGGAGAATCACTAGTTACTGTTTTTGTTCAAGTTAAGGCTGACAAAACTCCATGATAGTTCCATAATATTTCCATGACTTGTCCCAAGAATTTATAAAAATGCCTGACCTTTTAAACTCTTTTTAAACCCTGACAGAGTGAATATCAAACCGAACACTGAACTGAACACATGTTTTGGAAACTAAAGGACACAAACCTGGTCATACCCAATTACGTGTGATGGCAAAAATAGCATTTTGATTTTTTTTTTTTTTTGTGACATCCAGGTCTGGAGAAGAAGTTCACTCATAGATAACTGATTCATAAACTTATTTGGATTGCATTTGCCTACAGATATTTTCCATTTTCCCTGCTTGGAAATGCAGCTTAATGTCTGTCAAACATAGTCAGACTGGCAACAAAGGACCAACTCACTGAGTTCATGCTCACACTTTTGACTGGAAGTGTGAGCTGAAACAAGATCTGCACGAACACGACACCCCGCAGCCATGCAACAAGTCAGCTGTCTGCCACCCTGAGCCGACCAGCCAATCAGACAGACAGGAAGTCTGTCGTCTGTCCATTCACCCACATGCAACACCAGGAATACACCGCTGCTCAGCCGCTCGGTGATGAGAAAATAGACACCAAAATCATCCATGTGTTGCTGGCGGATCATTCGCTCAAGCAGTACACGCTAACAAATCAGCATATGCTATGTTGAGTGATCTAGCACGTTCTAGAAAGTGAGAAAATAAGAAGTTGTAGCAGCTGTAGAACTACAGGGTCAGCCATCTTAAATGATGTGTGGCCACGTCTGGCAGTTTTGTTTACATTTACACCAGGAACTCAGCTGAAATAGTTCAAACAATGAGCCTGGCTCAATGGCTGCAATGAGAGACTGATATTTCATGTGTATTTTTTAATTATTAATTTACAGGCCATAATAACAAAACAACTCCAATAAATGGTGGCTGTATAAGGTCTGTTTCTGTACACTGGATGATCCTGGTCTGTCATTATTCATTTTCACTGGTGGTTCACTCGCTCAGCCTGTCTTATGGACTGAAAAATGTTATTTGTGACATACTCAAATAACTCAGCAAACTGCTTGATTATGTAGACTTATTGGCCAAAATAATTCCAATAACTTGAGTTTTTTGTTTTGTTTTGTTTTTTTTCACCCAGAAATAATTTTATTGTAGATGCAACTCTTTTGTTGTTGGGTTTTGACCTCCTCTCCACACGAAAACCCAACGCTCACCAGAGTGTAATGTTCTTTTTTTTGCCATTTGAACAGTGAAAACAATACATTTTGACAACACTGATGTCTCTGTCACCACTTTGCTTCTTTGCACATGTTCACCTCACACAGCTGCAGCTTTTGCTGCTCTGTTACTTTGAACAGTTTAGTCAATTTGTAACTTTCAGCAGGAGCTCTTGTTTCTTCTATCTGACTTCATTTACCACAAAATTAGAGAAATTATCAGGATGTTTTTAATTGCTATTTGTACTTGCATTTGTGACTCAGTGATGTCTACGAAGCATCCAGTCACACCTCGGCTTCTTTGCCAGGCTCAGACTGAAAGACTTTAGCCATGATTTTCCAGTCACAGATAAACTTTTGAGACTGGGGACAAAAAACCCACATCGGAGACAAATTGCTGCTCGTGTTGAGACTCACTGCGGCTCCTGCAGTCTCTGCAACATGTCCCAGACCAATCCGGGAGCCAGCTTAAAATGCATCAATTTTCAAACATGTTTTAACTCTCTCGCCACAAAATTAGACTGCTCTTGTAGTTTTAGTGCTCTCAAACTGTGACACAGTGAGGAATAGCCAATGAGAGCATGGGAGGAGGCTGAAACGCAGGTGAAGCACTTTATTTACCTTCAATTCTCTGTGCAAAATTGGCAACCCTTGCTGTCTGTGTCCTCCCAGCCATATCCTGGCTTTCCACCTGTTTGCCTTTGTTTTTTGGAACAAAATAGTGCCCACATGATAAGAATGGTAAGCCGTGTCTTTAACTAGGGCCTATTTTCATGATCAGCAACAACAACATTAGTCACCTTTTGTGCTTCACCTGAGGTTTGGGGAATAGAAATTTCAGAATTTTTGGTGGTATCCTCCCAGGAGACAGACGATGTTATTACCTGGTCTGCGCTCAGATGTGTGGTGTGCGCACCACAACGATGAGAAGATGCAAAATACAGCCCAGGTTGTTGTGTAGTTTGAGTTGAACAGCGATTTTAGGAATTCTGAAGTCTTGTAGTCTGGGCCTGGCATTAACTCTCTCAAACGACAAATTTTCCAGCCAAGCCAGCCGATCGATGAATTACCCATCCACCCGTGCGTTCAGCCTGCCAGCCAACCAGCCGGGCAGCAGCAGCATCGCTCACCTGTTGTGCCCCAGGCGACGCCCTCCTGATCCCCATGATGCAGCTGTCATGCAAGCCACTCCACCGCTTTCTGTCTCTCTCTCTTTCTCTATTCTCTCTCTGCCTTGCTTTATCATCCGCCATCCCCCGCACCACCTCTCAATGAGGCCCATTGTGCAGCTTGTGGTCAGGCCTGTGCGCTCCTCAGAAAGGTTTCTCAGTGCAGATCCAACTCCAGAAGTTTGTCGTCTTCTCCTCTGTCTCTCCTCAGCCTGGTGGGAAGGTGCTCATAAGGAGCCATAATGAAATAATAAATGTGCGCCACATATATTCCAAAAGCATAGCTGTTGTCATCCGTCATATAGTGTGAATATGTGGAGTGTATGTATGGAGGACTGAGAATTCCCGCAGTTGTTTCTTGTTGGTATTCCTTTAGTAAAACTGAGTTGAACAGCTCCAGTTGGAAAAAAAAACAAAAAAACAAAACCAAAAAACAAAAGTGAAGAAAACGAGAGAAGGAAGGAGAGGAGAAAAATGAAGGGTTAAAGCAGGTGTAGAGTGTCCACAGCTGGCAGGCTAGGCTGCTTAAAGGCCTCCAGCCCCTGACGGATACTCCCGGAAGAACAACAAATAAAGAAAAAGAAAAAAGAAAGTGAAAGAAAGAGAGAAGAGGTGAAATCAAGTGAGGAGCGGGCGTCTCTGCTTGCTTTGAGCAGCAAACAGCAGCTTGTGTGAGGAGGCGAGGAGCGAGGCTGCAAGTTTATATGCGTTCTCTCCCCCTGAACCAGGGGACCGGCTGAATAAATAATACAATAGATATTCCTGTGATGAAGTCTCGCCGTGCCATTCATAATTATTTCATCGAAGCTGTAATGAGAGCGCCGGCCCTCCCAGGTTAGGCCTCTGCAGAAAGCGGGGCCCTGAGGCGAGCGGTGGCCCGCTGCTGCAGCGCGGCGCAGCTAGAAAAGTTTGGACATCATTATCTGTTCTCTGCAGTGAAGACAGGACGGACAGGTAAAACGGTGGAGGAGAGCAACCTGTGCCCTACAACGGCGCTGATCGGCCAACTCAGTTTCTCAACCGAGAGATCGGACCTGAACTGACCGACACCAGACCGGACTGATTAGCTTGAAAGGTTTTTAAAGTCACTGTGAGTAAGCAGGCTCATGTTAAGAGTCGATTATGCAACTGAAGTGAGGACCGTTTAGACTCAGTTGACAGAAATGTGGAATAAGCTGTAAAATTGAGCGGTGAGTTGGTCGGACAATGAGAACCATGCAAATTCAACCATCAAATCCCATGCATATTCCACGTGCTTTGTCTGTTGGATCTAAAGGGCCCTCGCCGCACTTGAGCCTCAGCAATTTCGCAGAATGCATCTTCACCAAAGCATCAATAGCCAAATATAAACAAAAACACATATTCTTAATATCTGTTTTCTAATGTCTATTTTTTTTAGTTTTTTCTTAGTTGTTACTGTACCGTTGACAATGATAATTTATTTTTTTGGCTATTTTTATTTATTTATTTTTTTATCAGTGAAGAGATAATTCAAGATTCAAGATTCAAGATGCTTTATTGTCAATTCTGCAGTTATGTGCCAGACAGAGAATCGAAAAAACGTTTTACTCTGACCTTACCCACGGCACAAACAGTGCAAAAGATTAAATTTAAGAAAACAATCAAATGCTTTCTGTTCACACAGTTACATGCAATCAGCCCAGAGAGCCGGTCAGTACCACCACAGTTTTCTACTGGTGGTCACTGGGCAGCTCCACTGGGGCTGTTGGTGGTCAAATGCCGTGCTCCTTGGCCTTGGCAGTAGCAGCTGACAGGGAGGAGAGTGTTACCAATCTCTTTTCAGGGGCTTTGAACCTGTAAATTTCCCCACTTTTCTAAACTTATAGAGAACTGGGAATTAACCCTGAAATGTAGCTGGGCTGCCACAGCAACGGTTTGCTGTGTTACATTTGGTTTGGTTTGTTAGAGCAGACTTTCTCATTCAAATCAGCATACTGTAATGGCCAGGGCAGCAGCCATTTTCATATATATCGTTGCCATGGCACCGGGCTAGCCTCCACATAAACTGATCTGCTGCTGAGGCGAGAGGTTTCGCAGAGACGACGTTCTGTGGTTCGGCTTCACACTGACAAGCGAAGGCCTCGCAAACAACAGTCACATGTCTCGCACACAGCTTGTTGATTGGACAGAAGTTTTGCTGACGTGTCATCCTGCTGGGTTGGAGATTTGTTTTGTCTCTTCTTCTGTGGTGTTCATTCTAGCTCTGAACACATGAAGAAACAGCTGAAGAGGAGCGTTCATTTTGTTTCACTTCAGTTCATTTCCTCTTGCCTCAGGAGCTGCAGCTATCTTCTACTACCCATAATGCCTTGCGTTTTGGTGTGGGTTTGATAAACTAATCAGAACAAGCTAGTGAATGCAACACATAGGTGGCATCCATTAAATTAAAGAACCACACACACACACACACACACACACACACACACACAGGTCATGTCTTTCTCTCACACTGAGGTCTGTCGAGCGAGCACCTTCTATCCTCTAATCCTGTTAGTGGTAGACTGTGTTTGTGTGTGTGTGTGTGTGTGTGTGTGTGTGTGTGTGTGTGCGTGTAGGTGGGGGTGGGGTTACAGGAAGGAAGCCTTGCTGGAATATGATTACATCTCTCAGTAAACAGGGCGGCAGGAGGAAATGGATCTACAGACCCTCTCCTCAGGGCATCAGCCTGTACACACA
>OMLB01042297.1:1355-12054 GCA_900302555.1 Myripristis jacobus
TGTGAGTGGCAGCCTGAGGGTCTGTCTTGGTAATTACCAAACTAAAGGAGATCTAATCTCTTAGCTGTCAGGCACCCACATAAATACACGCACACATACACACACGCACATCCTCTTTAATCATTTACCTCTTGCAGGCTTTCTCCCCTGCTGGGAAAATATGGAGCTGAGGAGTGGGATGTGTTGAGGTGGGGAGCGTGGTAAATTATAGACAGACGTGAGACGTGTTGGGCCAAACAACAGCAGGAAGAGAAAGGGATATACAGAGATACACAGAGAGAGAGAGAGAGAGAGAGAGAGAGAGAGAGGGAGGGAGAAAGAGAGAGAGAGCAGACACAGCACAAGCGCTGATGACTCAGCCTCCTGACTTTAACACAGTGATAAACAGGCTACTGCCCTCGAGACAGAGTGACACATGCAGACACACACACACACACACACAAATACACACACTCACGCACACACCACTCCACCGACGCTTTTCCGTTCCTCTAACTTAAAGGTGCTACCGGCGCTGCTTGATGTCTTCTGAGAAAAGTAGCTGCTGGCGGTGGAAAAGTCACTAGAAGTCACCGGATGACATCACACGCAGATCTGCACTGTGAATGATCTGTTGCACCAGTCCTGCACTGTGAACGGGAAGTGCCAGGATTGGGCTTGTTTGACTTATGTAAGCAAGGAGTGCATGCACATCAGCAACACTTTGGAAATCAGTTCATCGCCACGAGTGGGTTGGAGTTGTGAACGTATATAATTACATGGAAGCTGCACTGCGTCAGCCTCAAAAGACAAGTTTGACGGAGTGATTGCAATGTTTTGTTGTACATCTCGCAACAAAGCTGTCAAAGTGGCAACAGTAAGCGTTATGTGAATCGTTTTTTTTCAAACATCAGTATATCATTGTCCAATTACCTTGAACAAATGAGACCATGGGAGGTCAATAGTAATAAATAGCCTCTATCTCACATCAGTGGTAATACCTATTAGCGCTGGGAAACTATCAGTTCTCATCATTAAACATTCTTTTGGCAGGCGAGATAGCTGAATATGTGAATGTTAACTTTGAGATCATACTAAGGCAGGATACTGGCACACTAAGAAAGATATAAAATGAATAAATGATGACCTAAAAAATATGCGATCTGGATAAGAATCTATAAGCGAGGGAGAGTTAAGAGAGTCACGCTAAAAACCTGTGTGGGTTTACGTTGAGTGAACGCTGATATGGCCCTTTGAGCTGACTCTGTTTCACTCTGTTTGGACAAAACAGACTACTTTTGATTTCATTAATTGATTCCGCCATAACCACCAATAAGCCTGAACAGTCCGTCCTTTAATTCAAACGATTTCTTTTAATTAGATGGGACACGCAAGTTCATTTCTCCGCAAGGCAGGCATTAATTACTTTTGTTCAAATGAGCATCAGCATAATTCTGAGTGAATACTTTGCTTCTGAACGTCAATTAGTTCGGGGCTGGTATAAAGATAGAAAAAAAGGGGAAAAAGGCTACTTTGTGCTGGCAGCGCCAACCACTACCAGCCAGTATTGGGGCCCCTGTGGAATTACTAATGCAGAAACTCAGTGACCTTGTTCATGTCTTGGAAGGCTAAAGGACTCCAGCTCAGGATGCAGAGAGAGAGAGAGAGAGAGAGAGAGAGAGAGAGAAGGAAAGGGATGGAGAGAATGTTGGCAAAGAAAGAGTGGGGTCGACTTCTGTAATCCCAAAGGTGTGACTGGAGTCAGTTCTCAGGCAGCTTTAACCTCTAGCTGGGGGGTGTGTGGGGAGGCAGGGAGTCACAAGAAATCAGTGGCTGGGAAACTGACGTGTCACCTGGGTCACACTCTTTCTACAACCCCCCCCACACACACACAAACACACACACACACACACACTCACATCCCTAGGGTTGGGGATAGAAAGCTCCTCCGCATCACAAACACCATCCGCTGCAGCTGGCCGCACAGCTCGGCCTATTTATACACTTATATCAACTAATTCCAGAAAGCCGGTCTGTAATGCAGACGCTGCTGTTTAAAGTGAAGTTTGTTTGAGCAAAAAAAAAAAAAAAAAATGTTTGTTTATTCACCATATGCTCACTTTAAAGGGAACACAGAACAGTACACGTTGGCTGTGCTTATTTTGTCAGCAGTGCCTGTGTTACAGTGAGTCACTGAAATCCCCAGCAAGGAAAGGTAGGGTGTCAGAGAGCATGACAGGGGTGCCAACCTGAAAGTCAAATCTGTGTGCAGGCAAAAAGTGTGGCAGATAATCTGTTACATCTTCAAAGCCATAGGCGGCATTTACTGCCTAGGTCTGTAAAAATCTATATATATCACCAAACTGGCAAAGTATCTCACTGATGTTGTTAGAGAATGTGCTAGAGCAGGGGAATCATCATATTATTGGATGACAAATGCCTTGACAGTAAGTTCTGAATCCAAACAGAGCCAAACTAACAGGGAAGAAGGGGATATGGCATGTTTAGACATATATGACTTTTTATTTTCCACCCTTCTGGATCATATCAGCGCAATGACATCACATCACTCCTTGGACATGCACATGCACGTGCCAACCTTCCCGGAAAGGTAAACAGCTCCAAACAAGCGTAACAGCCTGGCTTGCTCATATTCAAGATTACCATCCATGTTTAGCTGTAGAAAATAGGCTGGCCTGGAATCTGTGCCAAGTTACGGGGAGAGGTAAGGAGGGGGGGAAAAAGGGCCTTGTATGTAATCAATCTCATCTCATTGCAAGGTCAGGGTAATGTAATTGGCTGCCATGAGCCGTGGTTTGTAAACTTGTTCAGTTTGAGGAACACTGAGGGATTGAATCGCCGTGGAAGTGAAGTTCATTGAAACATATTGCTGCGTTTTGTTGACAGCCCATTATGGGTCCCAAATCAAACCAAAGAGACTATAGGCTCTGGGAGGCTTGGCAGACAAAAAAGGTGACAGAGCAGAACTGAGCCCTGGAAGCTGACGGTCGGTAAAATAAGCAACGAAGCAAGGCTGTCTTTCAGCTTTGCCACGCTGACTTTTGAATGGGATTCTGCCATATAGAAACCCCCGTCTTGAGCAGGATGATCAAATCCATATGTTAGAGGGGGAGAAGCAAAATTCACTCGGTGCACTTAAGCTTATTGACTGAATAAACAGTGGGTCTGTTGTGCGCTAACAGCTATCAGACAAAGACGCTTACTGGAAGGCGGGGCGAGTCAGTGTCAAACTGTCAAGTCCGGCGCTCGGATCGCACAATGCTCCCCTCAGACAGCAACGCCTTGTTTGGAACATTCCACAATGTTCTCAGCCTCCCACCCAGCTGATATGAAAGGGCGCCATTGACCTCTGAAACGGGACGCCTTTCCTCCCATCTTTACAGCTCACCTCCGCTGCCCCAATGCGGGTGCACGTACGCGCACACTCGCACACACGCTCCCGTGCACTCAAACACTTTGCCTCGGGTTAATGGCAGCGCCGGAGAGACACCATACAGCCAAAGGTTTGTTTGTCTCGCCAAAACCCATTTCAGCCGCATTAGACCTGCACCTCAGCCTGCCTGTGTCTTGTTACAAAGACAGCAGACACACGCAGCGTCCGCCACTTAGCCCTGAGTCATGCCAACAGCAATGGGGAGGACAACCATAGAATCACTTAAACAGCTTGTTGTTGCTTCAAGCCTTTTTTGAACCCATTTCTGCCTCTTACGATCCATTTGGAAAGGCTATTTCAATGTAAGTATTTTGGGTCTGCATTTATTTCATGACACCACGGCCACTTCTTGCTGTAAGCAGTACAAGTGGCTGTTTAGCACAACCAAACTACCAGGGGACAGCTTTAAAATGTAACTAAATGTATTTATTGATTTACTTATTTTTTATAGTTTCAATGAATTTTATCAATTCATAATCTTTAAAAAGATGACAGGGGAAAGAGAGAGAGAGAGAGAAGAGGGGTTGGCGCTAAGCGGGTCCCAAACGCACTCGGGGCCCCAGAATGATCAGAAACATCCGTGCACGAGGCCAATAGCTGACACTGTTGGCAGAACACTGTTTCTGTGTGTGTGTGTGTGTGTTTCCCTCTGTATTTGCAATCTATATTCATTTCATGTGACCAATAGCTGACACGAAGTGATAATAAGAAAGATAATGAGCACGGAAGACATAAGGAGAGGAAAGCAAGGGCGAGCAGATGAAATCTGACACACAGACACAAGCTGAATTTGGTTGGCGGCACCACCGCTCCGTAATAACATCGGCAGGACACTAATTTGCACAAACCAAGCCTGAGCGTTGTCAATTATTCTGAAATGGCTCGAGATGTGCGGCACGATTCCTCTTGTCATCTCTTTCCATTCATTCAATTTTATATTTCAGTAATAGTTTAGGTGAAAGGCATGGAGGAGCAGATTGGCAAAAAGTAAAACGATGAACGCGGAAAGACAATTACCATCCGACCACCACCCCACCCACTGCACCCACTGCCTGACTGCCTGGCTCTCCCTGTCTCTCTCTTTCCATTTCATTCTGTGGAAGTGTGTGTCATATGGCGCTCAGCATGGCCCCTCTGCTCCTCTCAACTAGACATCAAACACAGATCTCATAACTGGGATTGTGTCCAGGAAAAGCAGGCGCATGCTTGTGCACGGGCGTATACCGTGCATACACACACCTGCGTGCGACCACACACACGCGGTGACAATAAGACCCCCATCTGTCTCTTAAAACACCGGCCAAGAAGATGCAACTCAAATACAAATCAGCGTGGCATCAAATCAGACCGCAGCTTGTCTTCAGTGGTCGGATGACTGTCAAGGTCTCTTGCTTTTTACCCAAGACGTCGTTCTCTCTCATGCAACCAGACAGGCAGTAATTCTCCTCTATGTTATAGGGGATAAGAGCATCCCGATATGGCTGCACGGATGTGTGAATACATGCATGAGTGAATGGGGAGAAGTTAAGATGATCAGACTGGAGGGGAACTGTGTTTCCAAGGCAACAGCCAGTTCTACAGAGATTTAGGTTGATGGCATGTGCCGTTACAAGTCCACCAGTCAAAGGACAACGCAATGCACACTGGCAACACCATGTGGGTATATGTGAGAGAGGGAGAAAGAGAGTGCGAGAGAGGGAGCGAGTGCATGGATCTATTTGCCATTAAGAGCAGCTGTTATGCTGAGAGCTGAGTAGTTAACACAGAACTGCGAATGATTGATGTGGATCTATCAAACCAACCCACACACAGCTGCCTTTGCTTTCAGTGGCACTCAGAGTGGCGGGGAATACATTTCAGTGTATGTTATTAAGTCATTTACAACAGTCATTTCCCTCTGTGGCCATGTAATAGATCAGATTTATGGAAAAGCTGCGGAGGCATGGGTTTTCCAGTGGCACAGTCAGTTAGTATGCACACTGCATGACTCAAGTAACAGCAGAAGTTACGCTGTATTTCTGTATTTCTATATTGTCTAGTAGGGATGAACAATTAACGGAACTACTATTGAAATCACAACACGGAAAAGTGCATTATTCAAATCACAGCTACTCTATTTCTTTAATCAACATAAAATATGTGACAAAATAGCACCCAAGTATTGTGGTGCTATATAGATGCCTACAAATTGTTTTCTCCAGACATAAGAAAACATGTCTATTTGGGGCAGACCCCAGCAAAAATCACATCATCATCACATTCTTGCTGAAAATGAAAATTATGAGCCAAAAAATTGTCATTTCCACTAAAATCATGAATCATATTGCAATCGCAATGGCTGTCATAATAACTGCAATATGAATTTATTTATTTATTTATTTATTTATTACATGTTGTTCAGCCCTATTGTCTAGTGTACTGCCACAAACTAGTCTACAGTGATGGATGCCACACATACTTTGGAGAGAATTTATAAAATATAAATTGATATAAATACATTTTTCAAAATGACAGCTGCTGTCTGTAAAGCCCAGCTGCTGATGGCAGCAATTGATTGTTGCCTTGCCATCACAATTTTTGCCTTTTGCAGCAGAGGGCACAAATTGCCGTTTTTTTTGTAGCTAGCACTGAAGAGAGGCAACAGTCACATCATGAGTGGTGAAAGCTTTTTCCTTTTCTTTTCTTTTTTTATTTGTACCTTTGAGCACAGAATGCTTTGCAATCATCTTATTTCTACATCAGTTTAGGTCATGTTTCATTCAGCGAGGCGCACCCTCGCTGCACTTAGCCTGCTTTTATGAAAAGGTTTGCAGTCCTTTCATACTTACCAAATGAGTTATTATTGCACCAGACCACTTCACAACTGAAAAAAAGTGCAGCCGGTTTTTGTCAGTCAGCCCTCTCTCTGCAGTGCTGCTAAATATGCAGCGTTAGGCCACAAGGATTCATTGTATATGTTCAAGGTATGTCAGTGCAGAGGAAAGGGAATCCCCATGTTGATGTATTTGAGGAGGAGGAGGAAAGGGGGCACCTATAAAAACAAGACCAAGGACTTATGAAAGGAAAATACGCACCTTAAACGCAACGATATTTAAAACATTCCGGTGCTTCTTTGTAGTTCGATTTATTGTATTTTTGTTACTCAAAGCTAACAAGTTAGAGGTGAATCCATGGACATTATTCTCAGCGCAGCTACAATGGTATAGTAAAAAAAAAAAAAATAGCTATGAAGCATCTAAACAATTAAATAAACCAAAACAGAGGTGTTAGCAGTCAGGCTTCAATGTCAGATTTGCAGCAATATATAACAAGCGTACATATGCAGAGAAATCCAGCATAGAAGAGGAAGAGGATGCAAGCTCCCATTAGGCTACGTTGCAACTGTGTGCCTTGTTGGATATTTTGCCAGCAAAAAACAGAATTATACCCCAAAACCATAAACGGAAACCAGAAATACAATAGAAGTCACCGATCCCCGTTTTTAAGCCATGTTAATGTGTTGAAGCATTGAGTTTTCCTTTAATGAACAACTGCAGCTTTGCACCAGCAAGATACACAGATGCAGCTCACAGTTCAGCTTCGATTTGGGTTCGATGGACAGAAAATGCTGCTGCCATGTGGGCGACGGCACAAATCACCGAGTGAGAGCATGTGTGCGCTGTTCTTCAATCAGCTTTGATTTGGGGCACGTGGGCAGATAATGCCACTGCCAAGAGTTTACAGTGTGAAGAAAGAGAGCCTGTGTGCTGTAACCAAGTGCAGTGTGTGACGTGCGAAGGCAAAGGCACAATGCTGAATACAATGCAAAGAGCTCAGTTCAACAAACCCATTGTGTACACTGAGTATACTGTAGTGGGCATGCTAAGCATTTCCCCACACATACACACATTCATATGTACACACACAAAGAGGCTTCCTTTTCCCATCAATATGACCCAGATGTGGGTTTGTGAGATTGTTCCTGAAAAGAAATAACAGCAACAGTACAGAGAGAGCAATCTTTCTATCGTTGATCCTCATACACTCTGTGCCTCAGTTTCACTTTCTCTCTCTCTCTCTCTCACACTCACTCACTCACTCTTATGCCCATTTTTATCTCTCCACCCTCACACATGCTTCTTCCCTAGCATTGCTCTGCCTTTAAGACTGAGGCTAAAGCCTCCTGAGATTATTGCCTTTATTAAAAAGATCAGCGTAATCCTCCCCTTTAATTCTGTTATACTCTCCCTGTTGCTGCGCTCTGGCCTTGAGCGGGGATCGGCCCGGTGAGCTTTGCACGCCACAGGAATAGAGATGACACCCCAGGAAATGGAGACACCTGGAGTTTCGCTGCCACTGTCTCCTCCTGGATTGGTCACATGTTTTATATATTCTGATATGAAACTGCTGTGTGATTGTCCTGTCTGTATGACACAACAGTAGCCAACTCCACTGGGAGCCATTCAATATTTAAAAGATTTGCTTTATATCACACTTTTAAAATAAAACATATTAAAATTTCAACAGCAAATGGTCAGGCCAGCGCACATTCAGTCTCCACACACACAGACCTGCCAAGTGTACACATGCAGAGCTCAATTTATGGCCGTTATCTTCAGTTTATCCCTGGTATCTTCAGTTTATCCCCTGCATTTTCCTTGACACACCAAAGCTGCTTGAAAAAACGTGGCTCATAGCAACTTACCCGTATGACCATTAAATCACACTCTCAAAACTCTGTAGACGGCAGTCATAATGGTGCATGGGTTGTGACTGAAATTTCAAACTACATAAAGCTTGAGTTATATGTATAGATTTTTCTTGATCTAAAAATATTCAGGGCTCATCTCAAAACACTGGTCAGTGGTGTTGGGTAGCTCTTTCCGAGGGAAAACCCCTGTGATGCCCAGGAAGTGATTTGCTTTACACTTCTGTCAGCAGCACTTGGTTTGAAATGAATAAAACAAGAATTCATGTCTGCCCTGTAACCCTTAACCTTTTCAGTTCTGCTGCTCCCACAGAGGGGGTTTATCACTGCTGCACAGCTGAGCTTTGTTCAGACCCACAGAGCTTTAGATCCCAAGGTTTCCAGAGATACCACACATCCTGCTGACTGACAGGGAAATGTGTATAGAATGATGCACAAGATATCTTTGATTTGATGTAATGCTGTGGCCATAAAACAACAGCATCTTGAGTTTGATTATATGTCACTCAATATGACAAAGCGTGATATAGTTTCAATGAAGCATTGCATCCAGCAGATACAGAATATACATGCACTGTTGTTGTACAATATAGAAAAAAGATGTTTTTTTGAAGCTAATTAAGGGGAAATTAAAGGGAAACTCAGAGTTTAAGGGGTTTAAATACCACCTACTTTTCTTCAGAACCTCCTTTTTGTGAAACGTGTTTTGACGTCATCATCTTGCGAGCCGGCCTGATGCAGTATTAAACAAATTAAGCAGCTTTGGAGTCTCCTTCTAAGAGGCTTAGGTTGGGGAAACACATCAGGAAGGGTTTTCATGCCCGTGATGCCATAAGTCCACACTGATGACATGCAGATTCAGCTTGCATTGCATTGCAGTGGCATAATATTGTGAAACATAATTATAATAACAATCATTTGACTCTGCTGCAACTACATAAATGCACTGGTAAGCTCTGTGACTGGCTGTTGCACTGAAGTTTGCAATAGGCCACTTCATCTGTAATGGACACAGTCTTTGATAATGAGGACATAGTTCTCCCAGTTCTATTTCCCTCTTCTCCTTCTCCTCTCATTCACTTTGCTCGTTTCTCTTCCTTGCTTCCTCCAAGTTATGTCCTGGTAGGAGACAAGAGGAGAAGAAAGGAAGCACAAATGGGACAAAACCCCTATCTGGCATCAGCATTAACAGCCACAATGATTGGAAACAGATCAGAAATCCAAACTTCATAAGAGGATACATTATGATGTAAGTTAACATCTCATTAGCTACAATTAACTTATTAATCTTCACAGGGAGCTTACATCTTGACCCAAATTAGCCTGGCAGTGAAGTCAGACTGATGGCCATTGACCTGCAGACAAAAAATAATTGTCTGTCTTTTCAGTCTTGTGTAGTCGCCCACTCTCATTTGATAAAGCTCCCAGTAAACATCACCGCTGTCCACTGAAGTTTTGATTGACTAATTACCCCGGCAGTCATAATCAAATGGTAATTGTACTCAGAGCCTAATGAACCTCTCCAACAAAATGAAACAGGAAGATGAGGGGGGTAAAGGTGAAATGAAAGACAGATGAATGATTGCTGGTTGGGCAAAAAATAAATAGATATTAATCAACTGAGTATTAGCAGTGTGAGACTGGCTGCAGGTGCTGTTGGTTAAATTATTCTGGACAGGGAATATTGCACTGAGGTTAATAGCATTACATTTCCATAATGAACTCACCAAACCAGCCATTCAGATTGATCCGATCATACTGTGCTAATACTGCTGCACGCCGCACACCTTGTCAGAAATGGCAGATATGATGGTGTGGGCTGTGTTTCCTAAAATAAGGAGAAATACTGTCAAAAGTACAGATGTCACTGCCTAACAGTTCATGTAAACATCAACGACAACACAAAATCACCACTTATGCTTAGGAGCTACTTTGGCTCATGGGAGAATTACATTTTTCATTACCCCGCTCTGTGGAATACTCAATTCTGATTGGTTGATTGCAGCATTTTCTAGTCCAGTGTGAATATTGACCATTATCATGAATAGCTCAGTGTTGCTATGGATCATCACTTCAAGGCGATATATTGATATATCCCTCCATGCAGAAGGTGCACCACTTTTACTAACATTAATTATGTCAGCTACCCAACCGCATCACCTGCTGCGGCCTAACAGCTGTTACAAAATGGATATCTGTTTTGAGGGAGCCTGTAACATTTGATTTATGGCTGGAGTTAATAAACAACAACAACAACAAAAACAAAGACAACAAAGAAGGTAAACAGTTTGGTAGGCTAGTGCAAAGTGCTAAGGTTAGTTGTTATGGATGCAAATAGAATCTGTGGGTGAGGTTATTTGTTTTAGGATGTTGAAGGGGAAAAAAAATCAAAATTAGCCTAATATTTTGGATCAAATTATTGCTTTCTTTCATACGTAGCCATGAAATAAGCAGGGTGTACACACATTCAGGGCAATACAAGACCCCTTTGCTCTGTATCTGATGACCATAAGTTCATGACGGGCTGGATAAACATAATACCTTGCATAATAAAATCCAAAATTTTAAATGTATTATTA